>JAAGAY010138774.1:0-20006 GCA_011801015.1 Ardeotis arabs
AAAAAAAAAAAAAAGGAAATGCAGCTTTTGGTCACTTACACGGTGGACGTGGTTGGCATGACCAGGATGTCTAGTGCCATCGTCTTTAGGGATAAAATCTAGAGGCCAAAGATTGTGAAGAGCTTTGGCATCAAACAGCCAGGTAGAACTTGTGCCTGCTTGAGTTGTGGCGTTTGTGTAGAGAAGCAGGTATCAAAGCAACGAAAATAATAATTTCTTCTGTACAAATAATGCTGATGTACTTACTGATATTCTGGGTGCTTGTGGGATAAGGCAGTGAGATAACGACTTTAAATGATTTCTGGAAGGAAAAAGAAATACAACGTAAGACAAATAAGGAGAGATTCAAACTTTGAGTCCTGGATAATCTTAAATCAGTTGGTTTTATTGCTGGGAAGGAAGCTGTGGTACCATCGTACCAGAAGAGCAATATATCATCTGATTGTATGTTTTATGTAAATTTGTTTGGCATACACAGTGCTTTATAGGTTACTTAAAAGAATGTGCTTTTCAAGTCGGTCACTTTTACGCCTCCAGATACATGCTATTTTGTAAATACTGTCATCCTTCGCAAATGATTTCCAGAAATGAAAACAAGAGCGTTTGTAGGGATTACTCTTGTATTATTATTAAAAGCTTTTTGAGAATGTATGTAGTTCTGTCAGTCAGCGGAGCAGCTCTGCCTCCATGGCAGTGGTAGACAGGCACAGTCTGTAAACTGAGACTAATTATGCAAAAAAGATATTACAGCATTCTAGTTTGAAAAAAAACCCCGCTTTTTGTTTCTTTGTTTAAAGTCACTGGCACTGAGGATTTGAGAAAGGAGGAGAAAAATTTGTATCGTACAGAATGCGCGTTAAGCATGCTTGTCCGGTCAGCTTTCAGCAGATGCTGCTTCCCTTCTCTCTTCTCAGCTTCAGACACTTGTACGATATGGGCGATATTTTCAGAGTGGCTAGTGAAACCAACAGTATAAATAAATGCTCATTACTGGAGAGTGACCTGCTTTTGCATGCCTGCTTTTTTGAAGTGTGTATTTTGCTATACCTTTCAAAAAAAGGAATACTGACAGTTTCTTTTAAAAATGAGATCAACTTTAAAGGACACTTCCCCCCATGCACTTGGGAAGGCTCAGTAATTCTTTTATTTATTTACAGCATATTTAGGCTGATCTTGTGAGTTTAGAAATCTGAATTACTACAATTTGCTGACACACTAATTTATTTGACGAACAAGAGTTAGCTTGCAGTTTAAATTACGTCAGAAGATTATGTTTTCCTCCTTTTAAATAATCTTTTTCTTGCCACTTCACTTCTTTACTGTTCTTACCATAAATTTCGTCCCAAAACTAGAGATAGATATTTTTGCAGAGTATTTAGAAAAGTTTTATTTTTCCATCACTGAGAATGAAGAAGATATGCTTTGGACAGAGATTGTTAATATAGGCATATAGATAAAAATGTATACATTTTTTTGCTACAGTTTAATATAAAGCCACTGTTGAAATTCTCCTCCTAGATTGGTTTAACAAAGGGTGGAACTAATTTTTGGTGTGTTTATATAGCTTTATCTAACTTCAAGGGGATGTGATTGTTGCAGTAGGCATGTTATAAGAGTGTGTTCAGAGCTACCAGTAATATTTCCTAAATTTATTTGACTTGAAAGAATTATTTCTATTTTTTAAATACAACTTCAGTTAACATTTACAGTTAATATTAAAACTGCTGGCTGTCTGGTCTGAGTTAGTGCTGCTACTGCAATGGAAGTGGATGGGATGAAGGGAGAAAAGGATGAAAGAGGGGTTGAAGGCAAGTTCTTGGCTTGCTTCGCTTTGTGGTGTTAAATGCAGTCTTTTTTTTTTTCTTTTTCTTGGAGTGCTTGAGTTTTTGTTAATTTGCTTCATCCCAGAAAAGTTTTATTTAGAGGTTTTTCTTGATGAAACATGAAATTTTCCACTGAGTTTATTTTTAAACTGTCTGCTGCACTCATCACAAAGCTGCATGCATTTTACCTACGTAATCACAGGAGCTCAGGAAGGGTCGCTGAAGTTCAGATTTATCTCTGTGCAGTGGTAAGGTGTGTGCCGTTTTCTGCGAGGCAGGAAAATGTCAGGAAGATTTAACATCTGACTTTTCCAGTTTGCAGTTGCAAACCGAACCCCTTAGGTGCATAGAAACCACATGTTCTGCTTGTCCATTCCGTTGGATATTTTCCGCTTAGGAAGGATTGTGGGTTTCTTCTTAGAAGGATGCAATTTCTTTCTGAATAATTGCTACAGTATTGAGAAACTGAATGAGCTATATCACTCTGTAATTTAATAATTTTTCCTCAGTCTCTTCTGTAACTATATTGCCTGCCTGAGGGTACCAGCAACCTTAATTTCACTGTTTTATAACCCACAACAGTTAACACTTGACCTAGGTCATTAACAGGATTATCAGCAAATTTGTTTAAGCTTTTACTGACAACCTGAATTGCTTCAATAATATTTTGACTGTGCAGACAGGAAACTTCTTGTAACCTCTCAATCTAGCATAAAATTAATTTCTTGCAAACACAGCTACCAAAAGATCAATACGGTAAATCTGCTTACAGTACTTGGTTTCAAATAATGTCTGTTTTGGTTTACAGCAAGAAGGTTCCAGTCAGCCTCTCTTTTCCGTCTGTATTGGATTTGGAGATGTGGTTTAATCTTGTACTCATTGATTACCATTTCGGAACTTTGCATAACTGCGCAAATAAATGCACCATTTTATCTGGGCTGGTCTCTGTTAACACTTGAAATCGCTGAAGACGACTTACTGTGCTTTTGTAATAATGACATCTCTTGGCATGGTTTTGAAAAACGCGGTGTTTGTACGTGGAGCAAAATGCCTACCCAACTTTCGCATGTAGTTTTGGGTGAGGCTGGCGATGCTGGAAACTTTTCAGTAGAATCAAAAGGGATTGTAGGGGGAAGTGCTTTTTCCAAATCTCACCTCACTGTATGTCAGATATCATTAGGTCAGGATAAGTCTTCATTTATCGTGACACAATTCCTGCTGGTACTTCTAGCTTGCTCTTGAGTGTTTATCTGCAAAAGAAGTTAAAAGTAGATTTACTAATCTTAATGTGATACCTTCTAAAATTTAATTTCAGAAAGCTCAAAGTCCTGGGGGTCTAGAGGGCTGTTTTTCATACAGCTGTCTCTTATTCAAAGCTTCTGTGCTTAATCCTAAGCTGTAATAATGAATGTGCTTTAAGATTCATACCATGATGTTTTTAAAATCCTGTGCAACAGGAGAAGTAAGTTGGGTAAATTCCTCATTTTCTGTCAACATTTTTGATAGCAGACTGTAACACATGGAATAATTTCTTTTCTTTTTGTCACTGAAGTTTGTCTTGATTTACTGCTGATTTCAATACAGTGCATTAAAAAGAAAAATCACTACATTGTCTATGGCAAACTTAAAGCAGATGTTTGAAAAACAAAGAAGCCCAAATTGGACACAGCAATTAATTCTTATTGCAGTTAATTTGAATATAACATATTTACTACCTAATGAAGCGGTCGGGGCATAGAAACGGGTTAGAACTGTTCTGTACTCTCAGCCTCAGGAAACAAGGCTTCAGAGGCACTACCAGAAGGGAAAGCATTAAACTGATAATAGGCACGCTAAGTTTAACAGTTGTTCACATGAAATCTTTGCAAATCAGGAGTGCATTCTAATTGAACTTAAATTTTTCATTCCCATGTGGGAAGATATACAAATTTGTTCTAATTTATATTTTTTTTTATTGTCTGCCAGAGTTAAGTGAACTGCCATTAGTATGCTTACTTTTGATTCGGTTTGAGAACTTGTAAGTTTTCCTCTAGGACCGTAGGTAATGGCTCTTGTTCTTGTAATCCCCACTTGATGAAAGTTTAGAAATACAGATGCAGGTGTTCGTTTTCTTGTTTTCAGAGCTCTGGATTTTATCACCAGTGAGGGTCACTACAGAGCTGTTACCGAATACAACAGCACTGTGTGTAGACTTTTATACAGAGCCTGAGGTAGTTCCATAAGGTACCTGTAATTTATGTAGGTACTGCTTTGTAGCTGCTGTTTGATTTTTCTGTTAAAAAAAATATAAATAACTGGAGATATAATCATGTCCTTACTTTTGTTAAAGTTCAAAGCTCTACTCAGCAGAGCTGGTATTGAAACATGGAAAGGTCATTTTGATACCCTAAGGTGCAAAATTGACTGGACTTGTCCAGAGGTGTTAGATAAAATTTCAGAGGTGGGGCAGAGGGATCTCACTAACCCATCGCCTTTCTAAAAGATAATTCCAGCATCCAAAGAGTAGTTTATTTGGAGTGAGATGTAGGGATTTTAAATTTTTTTTTGAATTTTTCATTTCTTATGAAAATGAATTGTTTAGTTTGTTGAAGATTGTTGAAAATATATTTATGTGGAAGAAAGGACTTGCAATAAGAAATGATATAGTGAAATGGAAGAGTTCTTGTTTACAAATGCATGTGACTACTGTGAAGTGATCCATTTTGCTAAAAATTCACTGCAGTGGTGCTGCCCTTATTTCCATGAAGAGCAGTAGCTTTTATTTTATGATACTTAAACTATTTTAAACAAGAACCAAAACTTGAAAGAAAATAGTTTAATTCAGAAGATTGGATATGAACTCCCATAATTGCTGGGGTAATTTTGGGAACAGAATGTGGTAGTAACTTGCTGGGTTAGGATTGTATTCCCCAGTGGCTGTCTCGTGCTTCTTAGGTGCTTGATAAATCCTAGCACAAGTGCTTATTTTGCAGTGGAAGTACTCCTTTTGCGGTGTGAAACTCATGTTAAGATTAAAATTCCGTCCCTTGGACTGAAGACTCCTTTTAAACTTCTGCAGTGAATGAATGAAAGAAATAAAGATAGAGAAATAAAGATAATCCTGCCTGAAAGAAATCTTGGGAGGGTGACAAAAGAGTCCCAGTCTGAGAGAGTGACGGGTAGACTGAATGAAATGCCAGCATGTACAGCCTTAAATTTGCAGAGATGTTATTAAACCAGACACACTGTAAGCAGAAACATTAGTGCCACGCTCCTTTTTTTTTTCATTAAACTACTGTGTCCTGCTGTTTCAGGCAAAATATGGAGGAAAATCCCATTAATCTGCTGGAAAAATATTGATGAAAGAAGAATGGCAGACCAAACGAACAGTAGTTGAAACTTGCTAGCAATTAAGTGAACAATAGGATGAATGTTAAGGTTCAGTCAGGGCAGTTTAGTGTAATAAGGTGTGGGAATGGTGCTTTCTTTTTATTTGCAGCTGGTTTCTCATATAATTTTTATATCTATATTTGGATGAAGAGGATTGCATTGGTCTCTTTTTTTGTTTGTTTTCTTTTAAATAGTAATTTTAAAAAACCTACTAAAGCATAGCTGCCTTGCGTAAGAGGACAATAATGAAAAACTAAAACTTTTAAATTGGTGCCTAAGAAAGGAGAGGTTTGTAGAATATCTAGAATGACAAGTTACCGTTTAAATAATTAAAGCATAAAAATACGTTTAGGTCCATGGTAGGCTTCCCAACAACTTTGTGCAGCAACGAAGAGCAACGAATTACATAGAGTTTCTTGGTTTAGTTGTTGAGAAGCTAGAAGGCAGCTAGAGGGGTTTTGCTCTGGCAAGGCTTTTTGAGAGATCTCTTTTGGAGGGAGAGAGAAGAATTAAAGGAAGAGAGAGGATGGGTATTCAGAGATTAAGTGAAAGTTGGACCTGAATCTTGGGAAAAATTAGACCAAAATCCAACTTTCTCCTATTAATAACCACGTTAGAAACTCAAAATTCAGTGCTGACAATGATCTGAACACTGAGCAAAGCACGAATTAAGAAATTCCTTGCCTCCCTGAAAGTCTGAGCTTTGTTTACATTAGTAAGCTTCATGACTATGATTTACCAGTGGTGAATTTCAGCAGAGGCTGCAGTAAAGGCTGGGTAGAGGCATATTTACCATTCTATTTAATCTTTCTATAACGATGCTTTCTTTAAAAAAAAAATTAAAAATAAAGGAAAGCAAGTTATGTCTGTCCAGCCTTAATGTTCGTGACCAGCCGTGGGGAACACCCACTTGAGTCATTTATGTTGAAACAGGTTCTGAGACGGTGAGGGCGTTATCCTGCAAAAACTTTTCTCCCACGTATGATTTACCTTGGAGAGCAAATGTCCTAGCAGTGGTTGAGAGTGCAGTGTTCCTGGAGTATGTGGTTACAGCTATGGAAAATGTGCTGTGCTCACCCAAACCACCTAGAGATAATCCAATTGCAGGGAAACCTCATCAGTCTCTCTTGTTCCCAGCCTACCTACCCACATTTCCCTGCTCTCTTTTGCTTTTTCTTCTGTCCCTGATTCCAGAAATCAACATTCAGCCATAAAGAGTAGAAGGCAAAGGTCATATTTTCTTTTCCTGATTGGGAAGACCACATGTCCATTGTTTTTTACTAAATGCTGTTTACGAGAAGGGGAATGCTTTGATCCTGTAGATGCCCAGAAAAAAAGACAGAAGAGGAGAATCATATGTTTAATGGCATTGCTTTTTCTGTAGTTAGTTGATTCTGTTGATCTCGAAAGCTGGGTTAAAGCTGGACAGAGGATGTTCAAGAAATCCAAGCAGAAGTTGTCCATGCTAAGCAAGGAAAGCAATTCTAGAGGAGAGATGTGAGGAACATGCTTGGTTTGCGGAACGTAATGGAAACCGCAGCCGGCTGTGGGAAGGTAATGGAAGTAGAGGAATAAGCAGAAGACAGGGGTCTGAAAAACTGGCTTGTGGGTAGATGGGAATAGAACAGTCATTTAGGCATTTACCTTTGTTATAAATATTTGTATTTCTCACATATGGAAATAGTGAAAAAAGATGTTAGTGGGGTTTTGGTTGCAAAGGCAGCAAATGAAGTCAGGGGCAATTCCATTTTTCATATGGATAGCTCAGCACACATGTTCTGCATTAATTACCTCCATAAATTCTATTAACCTGGCAAACAATGAAAATATCATGTTGGTGACATCACTGTATTGGAAAATAAAGCTGGTTTTAGCATCTTGATTTTCTCAACATGACATTTGAGGAGAATTTCTTATGCTATTGGCATTTTACTCCCCCAATTTGCACCAAGATGTTTAGTCATTTGCTCTGTGGGTTTATTTTATCTGTGGAGTAGCTGTGTAAGGACCCAAGCATTTCATAGCCCATGCAAGCTGGAGCCCTTGATTTGTGGAATTAAAGAAGAAAAGCTAAACAGAACTCTGCCAGGGCACACCTGAGTAGATGGCTTCCCAAATGTAGTACATCAGGATTTTCAGAATTTTTTTTACAAGTATTAACTTCTGTGTTTCAAACTTAAAAAAAAAAAAAACAACCCAAAAAAGAAAGCAACCAGACCCACCGCAACTATATTCACTTGCAAGGAATTTGTTTTTCTGTGCCCCATGCGAGAAATTTCTTGAAAGCGATTTTTTTTTTTCTGAGTTGTGGCATGCTGCCAGCTGATTCACTTGGGGAGTATCACAGCCTTTTTAACAAATGAATCGTCATTTGCTGGACTTATGCTCTGGTCCCTGTCTCAAAAATTTCTGTCCTCAAAGGAATATTGGTTATTTGCTGTGATTTTTGGAGATTTCAGGACCTTGAATATGTTTGAACTGCAGTAAAATTTGTGGGAACTTAGGAAGTGTCATGGGTGCTGTGTGTGCCTGATCTTTTCTGTGACACTTTTTGATGTCTAGAATTCTAGAAACAGTGCATGTCATACTGGTTTTTGAATTCTCAATTTACATTAAGTGAACATGGACACTATCGTGCAGCATTTTTTTTCTTTTCCCCTTTAAGTTGCTAGAAGCCTTTCCAGGGGAGATTTTTCTGACACTCTAGTGGACTCTAAGTCTATAGGATCTTTAGAGAGCTGAATTCTGCAATACTAGTGAATACTGAATGTTGTTTTTTTTCCCCAAGGGAGGAGGAATGCAGGAGTAAAAAGACTTAGTCGTGCAGTGTGCTTAAGCCCTTTTGAGAAGTGCTTTAGAGCTTATTAAAGTTGTTTGAGTAATGTTTGCTGCTGAGTTTTGGCTAGACGTAGGCATGTGGTGCCATTTTATGTGCCTGAGGGTTTGGGCACCCAGCGGGACTGGCAAATATGACACATCCTGTGAGAGACCCACTTTTATTCTGGCTGGTGAAAGGCACAGAGTGGCTGAATTTAGGTAACTAGGTACCATCCTAAGGATGTTGGGTAACATCCTTAGTTTCTGGTACTTTTTTTTTTTTTCTCCTGAGAAAGATGAACTTAATTTTTTGCAATTTAAACTCCCTTTTAACGCAGCAGCCCCCATTTTGTATTTACATGTTTAATGTGGTGCTTCACTGATGTCAGATGTAATGCTATAGCAGTAGAGTAGAATGAGATTTGCAGGATTGGGATTTGAATGTGAGTTCAGCTGAACAGTAATTCAGGTATCTAATGGTTTATGCCTCTTGTAGGAGGTACTGGAAGAGGACCAATTGGAACTAGTTAAAAAAAAAATGAATGCAAAGAAGTGAAAGCGACACAGTAATTTGGAACCCATTAGGTTAATCCATTTTTAATTTTTATATCCTTGACTTAATGAAAAGAACTGGCACATATCAACTTACAGGAAATAGCCTAATAAAACTGAAACCTTATTAGGCCCCTTTGATAAACATTGCATTCCAGCCCACCAGTCATATGTTTTTGCATACTTGGAAATTGAGCTTTATGCCGCTTTAACAATATCAAGAGAACTCTCATGTTTCAAACTAATAAAAAAAGAAATAAAATCTGTTTTGTCTGTGTTCATCCGTGAGAATGGATGGGCGGTTGTCAACGTAACGGCAGACAGGTACTCCAAGAAAAAGCAGGGTACAGATTTGTCACCTTACTCCTACAAAAAGAGCTGCTAGTTCATATGTCATCATCGGTGCAGACACGGCTTCTTTGTTTTCTCTTTACAGTAGCCAGAATGACTTCTGCAAGGTGCTAAGTTAGGAGGTTTGAGTGTGCCTGCCCACCTGTATAGAGTTGATATAGGTTGATGAGAGAGTAAGATGAAAGCTTTACATACGCTGCATAGCCTTAGCTACCGCTTGGGGTCCTTCTACAGCAGGATTGCGGGGAACGGCTTTTGGTTTTACATGAACACTCATAAGATTTCTACTGATTAAATATTTACTTGTTTTCTGTTCTGCTTTGAAAACAGTTCTAGTTTTGTCTGCTAAGGAACAGTATAGTTCTGTGGTTTTGGTCTCTGAAACCTCTCATGTGAGGCTTTTATTTTTGGACCTGATTGTCATTGTCCCGTCTGTTCAGGAGACTTAGAATAGCGTTGTCCCTTTTCCGCACACAGGCTCCATACTTAGCGAATGGAGGAAGGCTGCTGGAGAGCTTCTGCTTGGCGTCGAGTGCAGGTGATGGGAGCCAGGCTGGCTGGGCTGAGGCACACATCGAGCTGTGGCTGCTGACTAGGATGGTCTAAGCCACCATGAAGGGAGCAGAGGAGTGCTGATGATCCCCAGCAGCACTGAAATTCGTCCTGTGTACAGCAAGCAGGGAGAGGGCTGCTGTGTGGTCGTAGAGCCTCCCTGATGGGCTCTGGCTTTGCAGTTTACAATCTGTTTTATTTATGGGCATTCCTGCATTGCTCATCACTGTCTTGTGTTCCCTCCTTCATGGCAGACTTTTGAGAGAAACTTGCATTAAGGTTCCTGCTTTGGCTGCTTCAGTATTCAGCTGTAGGAAAAACTGAGGTCTCGAAGTCTGGCCTCAGATGTGTCTTGATGAAACGCTTCCTCTTAAAAAGCTGAGGGCAACTGCAAGAAAAATAGAATTTGCCAAATACTCCAAATTGATATAGGAACCTTATGTATTCTGTAGAAGCAATAATCAATGGGGTAACCTGATGCATATTGCTAGCTTTTTGTCTTTTCACCTGAGATTTGTAACACAATCTTTTAATTTTGGAAGCAGTTATTTAGTGAACAACATTTAAATGAAAGTAATGGAGGCTTAGGCTATCCAGTCTTCTTTTGTGAAGATTCCTGTGTCCAGTATTGGAGCAACTGTTCTGTAATTCATTTTGTTTTTTTCTTGTTTGTCCATCTCATGCCTTCACCCTGGTGGAGTTCTTCAGTCAGCAATTTAACCACAGATTGAACATGACAGTTGCCAAATTTGGAATGTTCTGCATAAAATCATATTTGTATTGTACAGGATAATGGCATAGGCAAGAAGGGTTGAAAGTGCAGACCTCACAGCGTTGTGCCTCTCGAAGGACTGTAGTCTGGCTTTGAGCTGTAGCAGAAATCTCACTGAGAAATTCCACATTTAGAGAAGAAATGTGGAGTAAATGGGCCAAACTTTGTTGGTGCTTGGGTTGGATATGCTTTTACAAAGTATATTCTATTGGCTGTTTTTAGGAGACTTTACTCTGTGTAGCTTATTGTCACTTTGCTTCCTAGGGTGCCTCAGGCTGGAGGGAGACACAGCTGTAAAAGCAGACAAGAACCTAGCAGATCTCTTATGCTAAGGTCATTTTCTTCTGAGCAGTAACAGCAGCTTCATTACAACATTTGAGGGAAAATGTAGGACCATAAAATCACAGGAGACTTGTCTTTTTTGTTAATGGACAAGCAGCAAATTGAGCCCCAAGTCTGCTGCTTAGAACTAGGCTTCACTGTTGAACACCCTTCTGTGAAGAGAGTATCGCCTTGGTTAGCATTGCTTCATGGAGTGGCTTCTCATCTACTGATTTTACTTATTTGATATCCCTTCCCAAAGATTTTGTTATCTACCTTAGCAAATGCCAGCGTGATTTCAGCAACATCAGCATGAGAGCTGATCCTAGTTGGAATTATGGTGAATGCACCAAGTGGCAGATTTGGCTTTGCCTGGGCCCAGCCTGTGTGTCTGTAGATGTTGCTTCTAAACTCAGAATAAACCAAAGGCACAAAACTGATCTGCTGCGGCTCTTATTTCACTTTCGCCACTGCTGGGTGAATGGAGAATTAAGAAGACTCAGATCTGTACTCATAGGTGGATGAAAATCCAGGTGCAAGTCCACTTTGCCAGGCCACCATTCTAAAAATGTGCATCAGGGTTTGCACTGACTCCATGCTGTCCCGCCCCAAAACCAAGTTCTGTCTGACTTCCTGCCACAAAGTATTTTCTTTGCTGCTCAGGATTGTATGACACGTTTAATTATGGGCATTCACCATTTTTTTTTTTTTTGGTTGCATGGCAAATGTAATTTTCCCCATTTGTTAGCATTTTTTTAATAACTAACTAGCATATTTCTAAACTGACAGTTTGATGCCAAACAGGAAAAGACAAAACAGTGGTGGTTTCTTGTTCTTTGGGGTTTTTTTTAAACTTTTAATTGGAAATGTTAATTGGTTCAAGAAGAAACATTTTATATATTTTACCTCATTGAAGGTCTGAAGACCATGTGGCTAGATAGGTGAAGGAACTTAAGGTTTTCTGATCTTGCTCTGCTAGATATTAAATACCTACTTGACGTAACAAGCTTTGTTCCTTCTTGCACAAATGAAAATGGAGGAAGTTGAAGACTGTGCAGTATGAAGGCATATAAAAATGTTCAGCACAAAACTACTAATAAAGTTATAGGTCTGGAACATAGCTTTGCTTTGCTTTTTTTTTTTTTTTTTTTTTCTGTTGGTAGTGGGAGCATTCATACCACCCTCTTTAGGTACCTGCTTGCATTCTCTGACCTGCATCTGAACTAGAAGCCTAGGTCAGTGTGAAAACTTACCTTCTAAGGATTTCTAAAATGTAGTGAAACATATATGAGCATAGGAAAGCATATAGCAGTGCCAGTTTGAAGGAGTTGAGGAAGATAGGGAAGGTGGAATGAGAGAAGCTGAAAAAATGTTAATAATGTAGATTTGAGCTCAATGTATTGCAACAGAAGTTGCCCCTTGGCTGGGGCATCCACCTGTCATGGGGCACATATGGCTTGCACTGAATATTTAATTGCCCCTATGGCCCCGTTGTAGTGCCTGTGAGTAGCTCTCATAGGAGTAGCTGGTAACCTGGTAAACCTGCTGTGAGGGAGAGGCAGGCAGTAGGGAGGAGGCAGAGAGATACGGACAGTGATGCTGAACGCGGATCTGCACCTTGAGGGCACGTTCTGACTGCTAGGCTGCTTGGCGCGTCTAGAGAGGGAAACTACCAGCAGGTTGTGAGCCTCTTTGTTTTTCCAGATCAGGCTGATGAATTTGGACTGAATTCATACATTTCAGAATGGCTGCAATCACATTTTCAAGAAGCTTATTCTTAAAGAGTAAATATATTACTTAAGTTTACTTCAGAGTGATTTGCCTTAGCAACTTATTGCCAAGTAATTTACCTCAGAAGTCATACTTCCTTCACCACCATATATTGCAAATGCACAACAAACATATCTGTCTTACGCCAGGAGATCCATCATCTGTGGGAATTTGTGGTCACAAAAGCAAGAAGTGCACTTTTTCCTTTTCAATTTTTATTAATATTTCCTTTTTATAGATGCAAACCTTGCTTCAGAATAGTCTGCCTAGGGCCCTATGCACTCCATAAAGGACTGATAGATTTTTCTTTGTGTAGGTGATTGAGAATTTAATTATTGATAAATTCAGAGCTAAGAAAGATACAATACTGAATTATGTTATTTCTGTAGGATTGGGAACCTTATTTTGTTTGTTGATGTAGGTAAAAATTCAAAACACTGTTGTTTTCTTTTAAATGGGTGTATAACTGCAGGGGGAAAAACCACTTTTGCTCACAGAGATGGCAGAGCGGCTCATCCATGCTGGTATTGCACTGCATGTGTACACATACACAGCACAAATGCACGTGCACACAGATGTAGAAAAATGTGTATATTTATGGTTGTTTATAAGATGGTCTTATTTCTAATACTGTACACCTGTTTTTCCTTACTGTGTCTCCTCCTGTACATGCAAATAACAGGAAAAAAAACCCTTCATTGATCTATTTTTTTAAGTGATGTCCAAAATTGAACAGCAGTTAAAAGGCTAATGATGAAATAATACAAATAGCTTAACTTAGCCGATTCATAGATAATCTCCCTCATTCTCTCCCTTCCTAGTCCTATTCTTTTATTTTCTCTGAGCACCGATACCCAGACCATCTGGTTCTGGGAGCAGTGGCAGCCCTTCAGGCTTATAATCAGTAGCTGAAGCTGCTCAGACTGCTACAGTGGCCACCTCTAATAGATCCTTCATTTTCGGGTGTTAAAAGTCCCTTCCACATGATGGGATTTATTTCTTTTCTTATTGTCAGAAATTTCCATATTGAAGGAAAAAAAATGGGGGGAGGGGGCGATGAAAGTAAGCGCAAATTACAGATAATAAATATTGAAGGTGCACAGATTGGTGCAGTTGTGAACAGCGTCATCATGTTGTGTACTAGTCCTTCATTGGTTGTATTTATATAGAGTCTAATTTTGTAGGATACTTTGTATCAATTCACCTGTCCTGCTTTATGTCAGTAAATAAATGGTTAGTTAGGGAACTGTGTGATTAAGCACTTGGAGACTATATGGCCAGGATAAGGAACAGAATTTATTTTTGTGCTTGTAAAAAACAAGTAAATACCAAAGAAGAATAGCCTGCAATTTTTATTTATTTGTTTATTCTAAATACCTGTCATGTTTTAAAATGGGTATAAAACCACTGTGATTTGATTGACTGGGAAATGTCTATATCAGACTGTTTACAAATAAAATCTTCCTTCCTACTCTGAAAATTATTGCATGCCTTAAAAAAAAAAAGCTAACAGCGAGAATAGCAATGAATTGATGACCCTCTTTAAAAGTAGGTTTGTCTGAACTTGTAACATTGTAAATAATTATTTTTATATCTAATGTGTTACACATGACATTTAGAAGACACTTCTCTACTGCAAGACAATTAGAGAATAAATTAGATCAGAAGGAAGAAAACCGCAGGGAAGACTTTAATCAGCATTCATTATTTATTCCTATATTCTGAGAAAATTATATATGCCAAATACAAGCCTTTAATCAAATAAGGATTAAAATATTCAGATCTCACCTATGTAGTTAGATGCATTGACCCAAATTTCACACGTCCAAGGGGAAAACGCTGTAGTTTGTGCAGCTGATAGAAGAGCTCTGTTCCCACCCCCTGCTGTAATTAATTTGGCCAGTGATCCATTGTTTGTTTTTTTGTCACTTTTTTTGTTTTGAAAAGTTCCCCCGTCTGCTGTTCATACTGTGTTTTAAGATAAACAAGACAATCCTTTTCATTTGTCTGTCTTTTTCTTCTTTGTAGCTAGCTGCCAGGCCACCTGAACAAATCAACTGCTTCACAAGGTCCCCAAATAAACACGTCTCTTGGTACGGGTAACTGAGGTTAACTGGACGGAGGCAAATGAAACTCATTCCTCTTCATTTTGTCTTCTTTTGTAGTTAACCTGCTGGATTCAAAAACAATTCAAGGGGAGCTGGGCTGGATCTCCTACCCATCACATGGGGTGAGTTCACTAGACTGTGAAATGTAAAAGTGCTGCTACAGACCAATGTGCTATTTAACCATTGTTTCCTCTTCAGAGGACACTGTGCAATAGCGCTGGTTCTTTGGAGCTTCAAAAGTAGTCGGCTCTAAACTTGCAATTTATGGTTTATATAGCCGTGGTGCCTTCTCTTCAGAACATGCATCGCACTGCATGTAATCCCCAGGAAGAGCTCACTTTTATTGGAGAAAATGAAAGCAAGAGGTGCATTGAACAAAAAAAATAATCCTCTATCAAAATGTGCATTTCTAAATGGTGGTTGTGGGACTGTTTCATAGTATTACTTGCTAATTTATTCAAATGGAAATAGTGGAAGGTGAAAAATGTGTGGACGTAAGCGGGTAATGTAAGTACTTGTTTGATAACTTTTGTGCTGAATAGTTCAAGTACTATTACTTATGAGGTAAAATGTTATTAAAGAAATGTCTAAATAATGTTCTTAAGACGTTCTATTTGGAAAAGTAAAAGTGGAGTCTTAGAGCATCTGTGCTTTCGAACGTGCTAACTACATCATTTTTGCATAGCATTTGCTACCTGCCTATTTTTAAAATTTTTGACAACTTAATATCAGTGCATAGCCATCCAGTGGTGCTGATATCTGGTCCCTCCCCAACTTCTTGTGTCTGTGGAATGTGTGTGTGCATAGGAACAACCCATTACTCTTTTTCTACATTGCATAGCGCAGATACGTAAGGAGACTCTTGCATTCCTGTATTCTGTCCCCGGAATGAAAAAAATCACTTGCCAGGCTGAAGCCCTGGTGTCTGGAGCTTCCCTCACCCTCAGGGAAGACTGTGCCATTGAGTCTTTGCTAAAAGAAGGCATTCTGAGACTTGTGGCTCCTTCTCTTATTGTCCTGTCCCCTGTGCCTACCCTCATGGTGCTTTGGTTTTTTTTTTTCTTCTTCTATCGCAGTCTTATTTTGGTTTTCTACCTTTAGGATGACAACAACTAGAAGTTCTCATGCGTCTCTGCCTATGTTTTCTGCCCTGCAAGTAAATCGCTGCCAGAGAGTACTGCCACTTCCAAGTCCTTGGGAAATGCTGTCTCTAGTCTTGATAAGGGCGAGGGGTTGCTAGCTAAGAGTCCAGTGACTGTCCTTTTCCCAAACTAGCTGTATTTTGAATTCTTTGTATTGACAGGTATTTGCTCATTGGTTTGTTTGTTGGATTGTTTACATCCGCTTTTTGATTCTTCTGCAGCTTTGGGCAAGCTGTTACTTCACCTTTATCCCTTTTGCAGAGATCAGTGGTAACAGAACTTTTGCATCTCCGCCTTATGGGATTCAGTTGTTAATATTTAAGTAGTGCCTTCTTGATATTAAGTGTTATGCAGGTGTTTAGCAGTATTTAAGGATTAAGGCTTAGTTTATTTTTTGAGTTTATACATGGATCTCTCTCTGTGTCTCTGAACAAATTGTTCCATTCTCATGGGGAAGAAGTGGGAAGAGGGTTTATGTTTCTTTCTAGTGGCTGTTCCTGCTGACTTTTCCCAATAAGAAACCTCTATAAACAGGATGTCCAAGAGGGAACTCTCCAGTAATTTCTAGCTCATCAGTTTTTTTTGGTCTCTGCTTGCATTTTTTTTTTTTGTTTCTCTTCCAGCTGCCCTGCCCTCCTCTCTTTCACTCTTCTGCTCTGTTCATCTCCTTGCAGCTGTGCAGATCTACTGCTCTGCTCCCTGCAGCTGTGCCTCTCTTGCCTTGGATACCTAAAGCAGTTGGTAGGGAATGATACAGGGAATCTTGGGGAAAAACAGATGTGCTATATTATCCCACCAAAAAGGGCCCCTATATCTCTCAAAGCAGGTTTTTTTTTTAGCTTCTGCAAGTTTTTGTCAGGTAAATTCAGCACAACTTGTTTGTATGTCTGTGCATGCTGTTCCTATTTACTGTTACATCCACAGATATCGAAGCCAAAGTAAATAATGGAATTGTACTGATGTTCTTACAAGTTAATGAAATTCTTAGTTAAAAACTGCATGGTAGTAAATTAATGTAGGTCATGTACTTTGAGTGTTTTTCTAAGAGAACTGAGACTCTAAACTGTAGCCTTCAAAATACTGTGAAATTTTAAGCTTACATATTGAAACCTGAATGTACAATATAGAAATAGTAACATCCTATCTGAATTGGCATCTTGCTGTAAAATGATGACAACTTGAACATCATGTGAAAGAGATGGTTTCTTTTTACAGCCCTTTATTTATAGTCAATTAATTAAACCTGGTAAATATGGCTGCATCTGTCTCTGAGCTAACTAAAATATGAACTCAAACTTTAGTGGAAAAACATTATAATAAAGATGTCACATCATATTGAAAGATTGCTAATAGCATAGTGGTGATTTACAAGGTAAAGCTAATAGAGCCACACTTGAGGCTGTGATTCACAAATGAGAATATTGGTGTTGTGCCAGTTCTTCTCCAGCATGCAGTGTTCTCATCTGAAGCCATAAATGTCAGTATACTGAGGCCAGTGACTTACAGAATTTTAAAAAATAATTTAGCCGAAGTGTTTAATAAACCTCTTACTAAGTTAATAATTTTATCTTATCAATAAGATAAATTAATTGATTAATTTCTGGCAAAATGACCCAATTTGGTTGTCATTTTCAGCATTCAATGGTTCTTCTTTATTAAGTCTGGCTTGACTTGGGCATATATAATAACAGCTTTCCAGAAATTAGTGAATATTCATGTTAAGATTTACAGCTCATTTGTATTCAAAGATTTCTTTGTCCCACATAAGACCACTTTAATGGCAGTGTTTTAGACCATGGTTGGTAATATCACCCTGTAAGAATGTGATCTCTCCTTGAACCATCGCACCCAGCCACAGTCTTGGCCCCAGTAACGCTGATCTGGTCAAGCTCATTAAAATCCCTGAAAGTGCAAAGCATCGGCCCCTCTAGATAGCAAGGCAACGGAATTAAAAAAACAAAATAGTGGGCTTTCCTGATGCTTGAG
Organism: Ardeotis arabs; assembly: GCA_011801015.1. NCBI lineage: Eukaryota > Metazoa > Chordata > Aves > Otidiformes > Otididae > Ardeotis > Ardeotis arabs. The sequence goes on from JAAGAY010138774.1 coordinate 17,564, forward strand.
CATGCTTGGCAGCAGCCACAAGGCCTGTGGTCCTGTACTACCATCTCCAGCACCTGCCTAGGCAACCTTTTTGTAATGCCAGTCAGTCAAATACCAGTTCCATTTCTATAGGTTTCATTAAAGGGGAAAGAAAGAAGAGCTACTTAGTCTGTGCAGAGTATATTATTGATATGCTGATTAAGCATAACGCAAGTGATCATTAACTGCAATTCACGTAAATTACAGCAGCACAGATGTGGGGGTTGGGAGGATAAAAAAGCAAGTCACTTTAATAATATAGAATAGAAATGTGATGGATAATTCATACAGGACAAAAAGAGTACAGTCTAAATCCCGCTCTGCATATTCATACGAGTAGTTGTATTGATGTCAGCATCATTTTTCTTTTTTTTTTTTTTTTTTATTTTTAGCAGAATGATGTTTCTAATTTGACTCTAGGTCCATGTTCTTTGGGAAGTTTGAAAAAAAAAAGATATATTTATATATTTGTGTCATAATCGCACTACGTCATTCTGCACTCCCCCAACTTGTGACTCGCTCTTTACGTGTTTATTACTCATATTTATGGCCTTGAAATTTTTGGGCACTTTTTTTTTATGTAGTCGGTAGAAAGTAGAAAAGAAATCGTGCTTATTTTATTTTGCTTGTAGCTAGAGAAAAGAATGTTCTGGTATTTATTCTTATCCTGTAATAGATAATTGTAAGAAAAAAACCAACAACAGCAGCAACAAAAACAACCCCTACACCAAGCTAAAAAAAACCCAAGCAAAACAAAAAACCCAACCTGTTCTGTATGTGATCAAAGTTAGTAAATTGCAGGCAAAATTTAAAAAAACTTACTGGGAAATAATACTGTATTTGTTCATGACAGAAGTTTCCTGGGTCACTGAGTTTCTTCAGAACCATCTGACTTCTTTGAAAGCTGGCCGTGCTCAATGCCTTAAGCTTTTGGGCATGTACTTCAGCTGCTGACTGTACACTGAAGTACTCTGAAAATCTGGTGTGAATAACTGCTTTTCCTTAGTGGTCACTCTTGTGATCGTTTGGACAAAGAAAGCCGATGATGTCAGCAATGGAAACTGGTTTGTAGGTATTAGAGGAGAGAAGGGTAACATTCCTTGCTTCTGTAATAGCTTGTGTTGTGCTAGGAAGGCTACAGAATGCATAACTGAGGTTAATGAGAGTTTTTCCATCAGCCAAAATTGAGTTAGAATCCAAAAATGCAAGTGCAAATGAAGAAAATGCCTCCCTTCTTATATTTCAAAAGCTTGAAAGTAGTTTGTCACATTACACTGTAGTACTGCCTACCCATGAAAATGGCAGTCTCCCTGGTTGCATTTGTTCTGGTTTCAATAGTTGTCTAATGTGTGGCACTGTAAAAACTTCTTTGCCTTTTTTGGTGGGATATCATGGACACAGTGATTGAGGAAGACTCTGACTAAATAAGCATCCGTTGTGATTAGATGAAGGTAGAGGAAAACTTGTGCAGTTACTCAAATAAGCTGCATTCAAGAATCAGTTATTCAGGCCACTGGGAATGGAAAGTTTATCTGTTTATAAGGAAGATGTTTTCAAGATTAATAAGTATTTCCATGAGTGGTGGAAATAATGAGGTTTGTTCTCCTGCAGCTTTGTGTCTTGTGGTTAATTGCGTCTGTGATTGAAGGTTTTTTTGCAGTAGGTCCTTAATGCCAGTGAGTTTCCTGGTGTCATGCTTCAGCCTTCCCTTCAGCTGGGCACACAGAAAGTTTTTCTTCCCTACATGTGTCTCTTATTTTCACACCACTGCAGAATCTTAGGACAGCTGAGCCATCCAAAAAACTTGAAACTGGCCAACAAATACAAATATTTATGAAACAACCTAACTCTAGTTTTCTTTTGATACCGATTAACATCTCAGTCTGTATTAATTTTTTGTCTGAGACACCAAATTTATCTTGTCAGCTTCTAAGTGATACTGTATTTGAAGTGGGGAGTATTACCAAAATCACCAGGTGGTTATGCAAATTAATTTCAGAGTAAAACAAATGATATCAAACAATTGATATGAGACAAAAGACTGAAACGGAAAGGTACCTTTGTAAAATTAAAAAAAGTAGCTGTGTCCAAAATTTAAAACAGGAATGTTATACTATTACATACTTTCTTTTTCCTATTCATTAGCAGTGGAATTTCCTTAGTACTTCTTAAGACAATGCATTCTGTTAAAACCAAGATTTATCTATGTTTTGCCTGAGTTCTGGTCTCCTTACAACTCTATATATTTCCTACTGTCACCCTTCCTTTCATGACTTGCGTATTAGGTCTGAAATGCAAGCAGACTATTTTGGTGATTGAAATAAACCACTCGGGATTCTGTTTTTGTGAATCATAGACTTTGTTTTGTTTTACACTGAATGGCTGATTGAGAAAGTAATTTTTTGAGTTAATATACTTTTTTTTT
>JAAGAY010138775.1:0-12111 GCA_011801015.1 Ardeotis arabs
CAAACCGAGACTCGCGTGGGCGGTACGCGGAAGCGGGGCACGGACCACGCTCCCGGCCGGGCACGGGTGGGCGCCGGGGCGGGCAGGGGCCGCAGCAGCTCGCTCCGTCCCTCTGCGCCTCAAACACCCAAGTGTAAAGCCCCAGCGCGGCCCTCGCTTGCAGAGATGCCCTAAAAGCAAAGCCGAAGCCGAGGGAGGCAGGACAGACGGGGGGCTCAGGGCTGGCGGCTGCAGCTATACGGGACCGCGCACCACAGCACGCTCTCGCTCTCTCACGAACAGAAGCAGCAACGCGCCAGCTGGGTCGGGTACCGCTCCGCACAACCCTTTTATTGACGCGAGACTCATCGTTCCCAGCAAAGAGCAAAAGCAGAGCGGCCAAGGACACGGCCACTCCTTCACGGCACTCCGACTGTTTCCATACACCCGTTCCACGCAGGCTGGGACCACGTGGTGTTCATCGACCACTGGAGGGCAGGGGGCTACAGCACAGCTACACTTTGGGTACCAAAGGAAGTTTCCTTCTTCTCGAGTTACAAAAGCTAAGAAAACACCAAATCTTTGTTCTTTCTCCCACCTTTCCCCTTTGGTTCTTTAGATCCTATCTTGCCGTTCATCACACTCAGCAGCGGAGCAGTCGCATTTCTGCTTCAGAGCTGCAACCACCTCAGCAGCTCGTGTGTGCTGAGACCACGGGGATCTCAACCGCCTTCCCGAGCCTGCCTTGCCAGAAAGCCGCCGCAGCAGGTCCCTGCTCTGATTGTTTCTTCCCCCCAAAGGCAGCTGGCTCACTGCAAAAAAAAAAAAATTCCCTCCAAATTGTTTGTTCCACCCAGGCCACTGCTTTACAGGGACTTTCCACAGAGCGAGCTTTAAGAAACCCTTCCTGGCAGCGATGGCACAGCGCACTAATTCACTTTAACAACATCAAGACCAACTACCAGCTCACCCACTACCTCAAATTCCACAGGTCCTATTCTCAAGCTTCGTTTTCTCCATTTTCACATAATTGTCTTTCCCAACCGCTGTCTTTGGGACCAATTCAACCATTCGTCTTGGGATTGGTTTTAACTGCAAGAACCATCAGTGCCTGATCTAGAAAGCCCCACTCTGTTGCATTTCACAGATCCTGGGAAACATTAACTCCTGCTGGTCAGCGGCCCAAACACAGGAGCACGTGGTCTGTCCCTGTGCTTCCAAGTTTTGCCCTTCAGCTGGTGACTCTCCTCTGCACAAGGACTTTCACCTTCTGATACTCTGAATGGGTCACCCTTAAACTTTTACAGGATCTTTCCAGCGAGAGAACCACCACCAGGAACTGCCTCCTTACTACTTTCCATTTCTCTTACCTGCCAACTAAACCTAACATCTTCTAGCTGCTAAAAAGTTTCATGAAAACAGGTAACAAGCTACCTCTCCTGCTGTTTTACCTTCAGAGGTCTTGGCAGTGGGCTCCCACCAGCTCTTTCTTTCTGGACAGCTGCTGCAGAGGAAGACACCAGCAACTTCTCTTTTCCCCCAAAGTGTTCGTGGCTCGATTTCACAGATTCATCCGTATCCATCCAGACTCCTCAGTGCTTACACAGATGCGTTGGTGCGAGCACAGCTCTGGGAACCCTCCCCACTTCAGACTCGTCCTCCCCACGCCACAAGCTGTTCAGGGAGCCGTCAGGCTCCAGATATATTACAGACAGCTTGCACCTACTGTGAACTGAAGCTTCTCCTCCAGGGACAGACGTGGCAAAACGAGCAGATTTGAGCCACACAAGATGGCTGTGAGGTATCTCCCCCCAGCCACTTCCCAAAATGTTTTGCCTACTAAGTTGAAATACCCCAGGAAAGTACTGAAAATGGTGGGTTGTCCACTACTTGAGACAGAACAGTGAAACCCCTCCCTTCTGAGCTTCTCCCATTTCCAGAAAATGTAGAAAACTCATTAGTGACCAACACTATGTCTCTGCTGACTTCTCTGTGCAACCTGCACCAACGCAGAAGACTACACCTTGTATCTAAACCTGTCCAAACAGCTCCTTATGTTCCTGCAGCAACTCCACCACTAACACCCTCCTTGCCACCACAGGCCACCATGTCACCATCTCTCAAGCCCCATGAGAAGCGGTGCAAGTGGGCTTTCAAACTCACCTCAGGAACTGCAACACCGTCTCCAAACACTGCCATTTTTGCCTACTCTGTACTCTCTCAGTTCTTCTGGGAAATTAATATATCCAGTCCAACACCACCTAGAGAAACCGCCAGTTGTTATTTTAAGTGCTTTTGGCAGACCTGGTTTGTAGATGTTATGCCTATGATCTGTTCCATTTTCAGCAGAACTAGCTCACGCTTTCTCCTTAGATTCTTAATTTCACTTGACACCAAGTTGCCTTTGGGTTTGTGGTTTTTGTTGTTTTTTTGTTTTTTTTTTTTTTTTTTTCAACCTGAGTAATTAGCAGGTCTTTAAGAGATTTGTGTCTTCCACTAACAGAGAAAACGGATTATATAAATTAGAGAAGTTCTTTAGCACAACTCAGTTTCTTTACCAAAACACAACCATACAGAAGCTCCAACTTCCCCGAACACAAGAGAGAAGGAAGGCGCTTGCTTGCTGCTTCCAAACGCATCCCTCCAGGCAGTTTCCCCATCCGGGCTCATTCACAATTGCTTCTGCTGCCTCTGCCTGTAATCATTCGGTCTCTGACCATCCACAGAACAATGATGTGCCCCAAAAATGACCAACGCAATCCCCTGCATATGTACAGGAAATGAAAGAACACTGTACTAGAGCAAAGCAGAGGTGTAACAATCCATTAAGCCATTTTCCGTATGGGGAAACAGAGTACTGTAACTGCAGTAGTGATTAGTACCACCACAGCTGCACAAGCCTCGCTCCTCCAAGCACAATACTGCAATAGCCACTCTTATTCCAGGTCAAGCGTGCGAAGGCAGAAGTTACAACACCCTACCTAGATTATTTGTTCTGCTACAAGACCAAGCATTATTTGTTCTGCTTTTGCCGACCAAGCCCTAAAGAGGGGACTATTGAACACACAGGGGGGAAACCCCATCCTCACAACAAACCAAAAAACCTCACAGTTAGCCATTTGCCTAAATCACAGCACATTAGCCAAACGCTGTAAACGGTATCCAAAGGGAGGGGGGGGGAGGAATACTTTTAAAGAACTATTGTAGTTGCTCCTCTCAACTCTTTAGGACATCGAGCTCTGCTTTCTGCACTGTTCAAGCACGTGCAAACATCATGCAAAAAATACAGGCTTTGAGGAGAGCGCAGAAAAGGTGGTGCAGCTTGGAAAAGAATTATAAAAAAGTCCTTACTTGTGTGTGGGAAGGCTTAAGCGAATATTTCAGCACATCAGGAGCTGAATCACTGCATGTAGGTGGAGCCAGACAGATTGACAAGATCTGTAACTTGAAAAATGACCTCAGTCTGAGATCAATCATCTCACAAAGTAGCTGACTGAGGGAACAACATATGGAGACAGCTCAAGGTGATGAGGCTCAATGTCAACAAGACATGCAAAAGCTGTGCGAGAGGCCTGTGCTACAACTGACCAACTATTACATAACTCAAACTGTGGACAACCGCAATCCTCTTGGCACGAACAGGCTGAATGGTCTTTTTTTTTTTTTCCTGTTACCTCTTAGTATCACCACCACAACACTCTCTTAACAGATCTCCCTATTACAGCAGCACATAACAAAGGCACTTTGGGGAAAGCCATTAGCAAACATCTCTTTTTCATGCATTAGATTAATGATCTAGCTTTCAGGTAATGACTTCTGAGAAGCTGTGGAGCAGCCACTTGATGGAATACTAAGAATTAATTGCAGATCAGACAAAAGCATAGAAAAGATCGTACATCAAGCTTTCAAGTTTTACAGCCCTGCACATCACTAAATCAACAAAATGTGCTTGACAGGCCAAACCGAGAACTGGACTCAAATTACAAAAAAAAAAAAAAAAACCAAAAAACAAAACAAAACACAAACCCAACCAACCAACCCCAAGTAATAACTTTTTAGTATTCATCGCCTTCTGAAAGCTCAAAGTTGGGGGTCTGTTTACGAGAAGAAGTTTATATGCAAATGAAACCAGATTCCTACAGATAAGCAGTTCCTGAATCTTGCTGCTAGAGAGGAACCATTTAAGAGGTCCTTCATGGTCTTACAAATTCCAATTCTGCATGATCTCAAACTATTTCCATTTGTGACTCTGCAAGGTAAGAGAAATCCACTAAACGTTAAGGAATTTATTTAATGAATTAAATATTAGTTTACCATACTTAGTAAGTATTATTTATTACTAGCAGTTAGTGTTATATCAGTACTCATCAATACTAAATTTGATTGCTAACCAATAACCCTCACAATTTCCAGTGCAATTTGGTGGGTCATTCTGAAGTTCAAAATGTTTGGGTTTTTTCTTTTTTTTTTCTCCCTCATTCTCTTAAGTGCTCTAGCCTGGTAAACATCATTTAGCAAATGCTGTTCTGTGCTGTTCTCTCACATAGTCCAGCTAGTCATGGGGTCAAACTGAAGGGCAATGGTTTTCCCTCATTAGCGCAAGGGAGATGAGTTGATCCCTGCTAATCTGAGAACAAATCCAAGTTTTTAGCTCAATACATTAGTACGTCACCTTCTCATGTTTATCTGTACACTTATTTAAAGCAGGGAGCTAAAATATGCAACACTGGGAACCGTGACCAATCACAAAGAGAAAGCCTGTTATAAAGCTGTTCCAGCGTACGCAGAAATTTCTGTTCAGAGTGACAACAGCTAAGAATATGCATTTTATTTGACATGGAACAAGTGGTATAATCCAAAGATCTGCATGGGCATCTGGACTCTTGGAGACTGTCCTTACGGATGTAATCCCAAATAAATAAGATTGAGTGGAGAGTTAATCCTGAAAAATGGACTTTTTCTTCATTAAATAAACATTCTTCCACCCCCTCCTCCCATTTCTTTTGAGACCTTTAAACATGTTATCCTACCTTCTTTCAAGAACTAGGAGAATCAATCTAGAGAGAATGGGCTCTCTTTAAAGCGAGACTCAGAAGCGCCGAAAGACTAATTATGCTTTCCGATGTTCTGCTGTATCTACCTCCTGCAAAGCAGTAAAGAGGAGTGGAAAATAAAAAAAAAACCAAACAAAAAAAAACCAACCAAAAACCATGCAACCAGGTATAGAGTCAGAAGGAAGGGCTGAGCATGTAGGTAGGTTATCAGACTCCAGGAAGAGATCTGAACAGCAGGTAGCGAGGAATCCAGGTGCAGACAACATGGCCACACTTTGTTTAAGTGCAAGACTTTGCATTTGTGGTCCCAGGGCCTCCTGCCATTTGCAACGGCTGCTCCGAACCCATAAGTGCTGCTGGTGAGCCTGGAGGGAGCCGCCGGGCTGGGCACACTGTTCCCTTTCAGCAGAAAGGGCTACCAAGGGGTTAAGCTGCTAAAATACATTCCCACGTACAAAAGTGTTACAGTGGCCACAGACATAACAGTCAATGCCAAACAGGAGGGCAGAAAGGTAAGAATGTATTTCATAACAACTTTAAAAGAACAATTAGAAGTTGATAAGCAAAAGCCAAGACAAAGTTAGACAGTAGTAGGTCAGGAAATTTAAGGACAGATGATCAGAAGTAATATCCAACAACAAAATAAGTCTGGAAAGAAAGCTTCTGGTGAACACCTTGGCTGTTCTGAAGGATAAAGTCTTAAACCACGGAGACTGCTACTGTACGGCTACACAACACATACTACAGAGACAGAACGATCCTGCCACTCTGCAGAAGGTACAGTGGCCTCAGTGGACTTAAAATCTTTTAAAAATAGGCAGATGCAGCCTTGAGCTGCGCAACTGGGTGCCTCTCACAGGACTGGCACAAATACTAATGTGACAACTAAACTTTTAACTAACAGGATAGCTTGCTGTCGCTTCCTTCTATTCCTTAAATCACCACAGCCAGCTTGTACAAGATCAGTTTTCAGCAAGACAGCTGCAAAACACATGCAGGTTTTTTTTTTTTTTTTTAAATCTTCATTCATAATCGCATTCAACATTTCCTTACTTTATAGAAAAGAGCAGTAGGACCGTCTCTTAAAGCTATAAAGAAGCAACATTACCTCGACCAGTAGCTGATGAACTAGCATTGATTAAAAACTTTCATTCAGCAGAGTCTGCCTTGTATACAGTCCGCACTTTCAGTTCCCACAGTAACTAAAACGTGGTTTATTGACAAAAACACGCTTCTGATTTGGAAAGTTCATTTCGGCCAGCCTCCTTTCACAAGGGAAATAGAACAAGAGTGTACACTTATCCAGGAATTCTAACTTAAAAAAAATATTTTTGATGTAATATTATCACTAGAAAACAACTCGCAGCCATGACACCAAAGCCTCCACATGTGGGGTTTAACATGCCTACATTCCCAGAGTCCAGCCATGTCACTCATGACTGCTTTCCCTTCCTGATGTGCTCAGTTTACAAGTAAGAAAACTCCTCCCTCTTCTTGCTCAACAGCCAGTTCAGCAAGTTCAATTTCAGATGTGAATCAAGCTAACTTTTCCTGGGCAGAACCACCTAGAAGAGCTCTGCAGGCCAAAGCCAGACTGTACCAATATCCATGCAAGTCTGTCGGTTTTATTGGTTGCACAAAATTTCATCCAACTATAACCCAGTAAAAATAACACTGGTAATACAAACAGGGAGATTATTACATTCCCTTTAACTCTGTTAGTTTTGCAAAACAAAGCGGGGGGGGGGGGGGGGGGGAAGAGCCACCTTAATGGAACAGCTCCAACACACTTTGCACAAGATAAAATTAGAAGTTTTAAATAACAAGGAATCTCTTTTTACAGGTACCGTGGCAGAGTAAAATGGCATTTCGAGGGTTTTCATCCTGTCCACCAACATCAACGAAACCAGTCCATCCCCCTATCTCCTCCAACCAGTGCCCTCTAGAATTAAGCAGGCTGCTGTTTCCAGATAAAACAAGAAAAACCCGACTGAGCCTGACACAGCATAAGAAATGTAGCTTTTGTGATGTGTATCCAAAATTACACTGTCTTTGTGGTATGTATGCAAAATTACACTGTCTACAGAAGAAGATGCAAAACCTTAGCTGTACTGGACAAGATCCTACCCCTTAGCGAAGTTGCAAAATGACCATTAAAATATGCTTATCTATTCCCTCCAAAGAGGACTAAACTATATCCATATAACTATCTGTCCAGAGAGCTTGGTACTACTGTTTTAGCAGAAAATAATCAAAACAGCTTACCAGTGTAAACACTGTGCAGGACAAACCTACGGCTATTTCACATTGCAGCTCCGCATTACCTTCATGTATAGTATCTGAGGGCAACAGGAAGGTGCCATTGCCGTCGACGGAAAGAATTACCTGTTTCAAAAGCATCCCTTCACTAGTACTTCTCCAAGCAGATGATCTCACACAGAACAACGGACAACACCACCGTTAATACCTTCTCATGCAACAACTGCTGTATATTAAAGGTAAGTTTTGCCCCAGTTCCACTCAATTACTTTTCTTAAGTACGTTCTTTACTGATCATCTACTTATCAAGATATACCTCAAGTAACAACTGCTTTCTCCATCTTGGGGATATATTCAGTGATGGCAGGCTACTACACGGCCACCAGTCACAGCCACGGCAGTAGGCTGTAGTAAGACAAACTAATCCAGTTATTATGCAGCAACATGAGAAAGACATCAGGCTCATTTAAAAGCAATATTTTATTTACTTACCTGTCTTGATAAGATGGTAAAGTTATTTAAGTTTCTTTGGATGTGATAGGAGTCCTGCGCCCCTGTTTGGCACGTTGAACAATCAACCTCTCCATACGAATGAAAATATTAATAAACTTTTTAAAGGACTGAAGGAAAGACAGAGATGAACAGGGAAAGTAGAGTGGTGAAAGCAAAAAAGCTGGCACACAGGTTGGCAGCAATTTAAAGTTGACATTCAATGCATCAAAATATTAGCATCAACATCTCAATCATCTCAGTTTAGTGCTACATATGCTTACAATATATTTAGATTAAAATAAAATTAGAGACATCACTAGATACTAAGTACGTTTAGAAAAAAAAGAAATGGTGCCAGAACAAGATTGCCATGGTCAAAAGAACACCTCTAGCATGGGTTATAAACTGCTAGAGTTGAGATTCAAAGGACCATATCAGCAACTTGCCTGTTAGACAGGGCACCCTGGCAGCCTCTTACTTGATGAGGAGACAGGAAGATTCTGCAGCAAGAACAAACTAGCTTTCCACAAGATCCACTCTGTATTCCCCTCCGCCGGGTCCCAAATAGCGAGATCAATCTCAGAATGGAGCCCACAACAAAAATGCAAGAGCGTCTCCATTGAAATAACTGGAAGGGGCGTAGCACAAAAACTCCAGGTAGGGGCTTGATGCAGACTAGAAGAGTCTCTACTTTGTGAGAAACATTTAATTGAACACAATGAATTACAAGAGGACAGATTTACAGAATAATAACCGTAACAGACTGTTCAAAAAGGAAAATAATTTTCACTGGCTGTAGTACCAGGTAAGGTTCCCCAAAGCAATACCTGGTAGAGCAGCAGCAAAATACAATTCAGTCTTCTTGCAGTACTCCAAATGAGCAATATCAAAGAATTTTGTATTTTCAGATCTTTAAGAAAAGAGTTCCCATAGTATCAATCACTTTGGCATGGGATATTTTTCAAGGAGCTTAAACCTCTTCAGATCACTAAGCTGAACTACTCCCAAAGGCTATTACTTCCCAGACAATTCCCCTGGTCCCTTGCTGTCACTGCTAATCATTCTTACATGATAAAGGCTCTGGGAGCTACTTTCTTCCCCAAGTTTTGGGATACCAAAAACTTGTACAATTGGTTAGTGGCACAATATTTAATCCACCACTTTATACTGTACTCTCAGCCGAGACCTCCATGCATGAATTATGCAATGGATACTCTAAGACTAAAATAACTTTTGCAACCTAGTCAACACATTCTCCAAGCTATAAACTCTCATCTTCCTCCCTTCTCCCTATCCTTTCTTCCTAGATAAATCTATTTTTAGCCACAAGTTACCCCAATATGCTCACAGATGTACTAGAAAAGACTGAGGAATCAATCAAGGTACTCATGGTGAAGCCAAATACTTATAAACACATTAAGGCAGGTTTCACATAATTTCATTTTTGGACACAAAATGCTGGTCACTTCACTGCACATGCAAATAAGAAAGATTCAATACTTAATAAAAAGCTTTAAATTCATTTTTAGGTATCAATTATAGAAAAATCAACTTTTTTCCTTTCTTGTTTTAAAAGAGGTCAGAACATTACTGCACATGAAAGCAGATGTGTAGACACACCTACTGGAATGGATCCCCTTCCCTCTGCACACACAGAAAGAAAGGTCAGGATTCTTGGCACCAAAAGAGAACAGAGGAAGTTTTCCTCGTTGTCTGTCAGAAATGAGTCATCCTTCCATTCCAAGCTGAGAAGGTCCTTCTGACTGGACTTAAAACCAAAGCAAAATATACCACGGACTGGGTATATTTATCTTTGAAACTCTATTCGGCTATGCTCAGACATACACACAATGCTGTATCAAAAACGTGCACGGTAGTGCATTCACTGTGGCGCTGGAACTAACTAAAAACCCGACTGCCGTTGCTGCAAGACCAATTCCTCAAGTGTAACTTCCCCTACTAATCAAAGCCTCAAGTGGAAGAGGCACTGGCAGTTTATCTCTGAGACTACACTTCCAAGACCAATGTGGTCTTGTGAGGAAAAAGAAATTCAGTGACCTGAATTGACATATGGAATGACAATCCACAACATAAAATGACCTCGCTACAGTCTGGTACAAACAGGTAGCCTACAGCAGAGTAGCCAAGGAGTGAAACAGCATCTCTCTCACTTGTGTTAGAGAGAAAATTGTTTCTATGGGTCATTGTTAAAGGTATTTTGATAGAAAAGCTTAAAAATGTATCACCTATGACTGACCCACAGAAAAAAAAAGTAAAAGGACAGGAAATTTGGTTCCTAGTATTTTCCCTCCCACTATATTATATTCCTTTATTCCCTCCCATATTTGCATTCCCAATTACCCTACACCTTTAGAAAAAGGAGGGGGAGTAGAGTTTAGTCAAGTTCCATCTTCAAAACTGCCCAGCAAGTAATGAACCATCAGCTTCTCAACGTTTCCTGAAGTGTACATCAACATGCTCATAGGTACAGTTGGATTGTTGGTGCAATTACTTCACAGACACTCTTGGCTTTGTAAATAGTTGTGCTGACCCTGCTGATAGGGTTTATACTGGGAATTCTTAGATGGAACTCCCTAGAAGAAAGAGAAAAAAAAAAAAAAAAGACTTTGTAAGTCAGTAAGAGCTTTTTATATCTTTATAGCAAGTGAGCCCTTTAAAGGAATAAAGCGCTATTGCCATAACATATCAATTTCTCTATCTCCTGTTTTTTACCTTCAGCAGACAGCTTGTTCCAGTTCTTTGCTGTTGCTAGGTCTTTGTAGTAGAAAGGAACGCAGGATATTCACTGCCCAAATAAAGCTACTGTTAGCGATGTGGTAAAACAGGAACATATGGGCAATCCAGATATAAGACAGTATCTCCTAAAGACCCAACAGATTTCATGTTATAATCAACTTCCTAGCTCGAAGGATTGCTTAACATAAATCACTCTTCCTACTACCTGAAATATAGCTGCCACTCCCTCCAAATGGGCTTTGCTTTTCTTCTGTAATTCAACCTAAAAATTACATTTTCCCCTCCACATTCTTGATTCTTGCCTCACAGGCCCTGGACTCTACATAATGAAGCACCCAGGGTATTGGCTATCCTATTTCAGTGACAGAACACTAATTCCTTTTCTTAGACTAAAACTTAAAATGATCAGAAATTAAAATCAGTGAGTTCTGTTTCCATCTCACTGCATGAGCTCCACTGACGATACATACAGTGCTCCTGGCTAGGGTTACATCAAAGGAACACAGCAAGGAAAAGCTCTGCTTCATAGCATGGTGCACTGTCCCTGTCTAGTGCAACATACCACATTTAACAGATCTCCTGCTAGCGTATCTTGACTTGGCCTTGTAGATCTGCTTTTTCTGCATTGCTACACAGTAATGATTCATTATTCAGAGTTGTATTGGTTTACAAGACAATAATAATAAAAAAATAAATAAAGATCTAGTTGCACTTTTATAAAGTTGCACTGCACAACTAAAGTCAGACATACACTGAAAACAAGCAGCAAGCCCTTTGTGGTAATTTTAAGGGATGCACAATGCAAAGGCACATTTCTGTAAAACCTGCAGTTACTACTGTTACACTATCTTAAACTTTTTGTATGTTTCCAGATTTTGAATGTATATATTCTTCCACTATAAATTCATAAAATTTATAAATTCCCACCCATTTTTTTTAGTAGCTTCCCTCTTTTGATGGTCAGGTTGCCTTTTTCTAGCTTTATATAAATATTATCTAAAAAACTCTACAAATGCATTCTCTAATATACCCTGCAAGAAAATGCATACTAAAAACGCAAAATTGAGAGAAAAAGGCAGGCGGGGGAGAAACTGAGTCCATAAGATGGCAGTCATCCTTTTTGCCTAACATAGGAAGTAATAAGTAAGTAAGTACAGGGTGGGGGGGGGAAATCAACATCACAAAACAAAAACATTTTTAAGAACCAATCCACTTCCAAGACAGAATCCTTCAAGTGCTTACATACACGTTCTGGTTACACATTTAGCCCATCTGACACAGACATAAGGCCCAGAACACTCCACGACAATGCAAGCACTCAGACATCACACACATCAGAATATTTGAATTTTTTTTCCTGAGAGCATGGCTACTACACCTTTAGAAGTGCAAGCTCAATAGCAAAGATTTGCAAATATATACTTAGGTATCTTTTGAAAACATTTCTGCTTTCAACAAGAGAGAAGGTCCAGAGGAGGGCCACAAAGATGATAAGAGGGATGGAGCACCTCTCCTATGAAGAAAGGCTGAGAGAGTTGGGGCTGTTCAGCCTGGAGAAGAGGAGGCTCCG
>JAAGAY010138775.1:12643-37314 GCA_011801015.1 Ardeotis arabs
CACAATGAGGGTTGTGGAACACTGGAACAGGTTGCCCAGAGAGGTGGTGGATGCCCCATCCCTGGAAACATTCAAGGCCAGGTTGGATGGGGCTCTGAGCAACCTGATCTAGCGGAGGATGTCCCTGCTCCTTGCAGGGGGATTGGACTAGATGACCTTTGAAGGTCCCTTCCAACCCTAACCATTCTATGATTCTATGATTCTAAAGTACAGTTTTAGGTGAGAAAGGATGCTGTCACATTACCTGGACTATACATTCTCCATCTCCTGGTCATGGTCCTGCTCTTCCTCCTCCTCTTCCTCTTCTCCTTCTTCCTCACCTCCTTCTTTCTCTGAAGGAGCTTCCCCATCTCTTGCTATTTCCTCCACATGGGCAAGCATGTCCGCCATCAGGGCTTCCTCCAGCCTCTTTCGCACCTGCTGCACCAGCTCCTCTTGCTTCCTGCCCCAAATCAACGAACACCAACATCAATCCTCTAAGCTGCATCTTCCAAGGGAAAGGAATCTGAAAGCCCTCATATACAAGGCTGGGCAGACAAGCATGGCTTTGAAAGGCCCTCTAAGAATCGCATTGTAAAGAAAATTGCCTGGCATTATACCGTAAGTGAAGCTGAAAGGAACACTTTAAAAAAAAGTCGTCCAATGTTTTCTGTTACAAGTCCTTAGCACTGATTGTATCTTTTTAAATTCTGCCTGAAATTTGCCTAATCTAGCAGCTGATTCAAGACACTGTAAAAAAAATTCCTAGTACTAATATTAATTTAAGCAAGAAAAAGTCAGCCTACTCTGCCCAGAATTCCAAAAATGAGACCGGAGAAAATTAAGTTTCTCACCATTTAAATCTTTCTGCTTATTCTCCTTTTGAGTCACAACCTTAAATTTTACAGCTCCTTTTCTGTTAAAGTCACAGTAACAGGAAGAAGTGATCAACAATATGTGGCTGATGGCACTCCTACTTCAGCTCAACCACAAGAAATCATAAACTTATAAACAGACCATTTTTCCTGATTATTCATGTGTAAATCAAGCAGAGAAAAAGTCATCCCGTAATTCAAAAAGATTTATCAGTCAAACCGTCAAAACAATTGGTACCTTTAAACACTGTTAATGAATGCAAAGTAGTGTGCTTTCAGGTTAGTGTCTTTAGCATGTTCAGTTCTCTATCGAGTGCTTAAAGCTGAAATTTGACCAGTCTCGATTTAGCAATATAATTCGTTACTGAAAGCAAGCTATACCTAAACAAACTGCATCCTTGTTCACTGCCACCACAGCAGTCAGTGCTTTTATTTGGTCCTGTGCTGACACAGAGTGAGGTGAAGAGAATCGAATTGCACTGTCCAGGATTTCTCCAATCCCTTCACTGCTTACAGATGCTTTTATCAAGGTTACTCAAATTCAGACTTCCCTTTCAATAAAAGGAGATGTACTCTGACATGAAAAACAAATAAGAACCTGAAACCTCACAGTAACTGAGCGTGGTGAAAATAAAAAAATAATGGGCTTTAAGTACATGCCTGTAATGAGAGCAGCTTCGTGTAACATGTAACTGATAAAGAAGCATTCAAATTAATTCAGCAAGCCATAGTGCTCCATCAGATATTTAAACTTGCCATTGGAAAAAAAAAAAGGGGGGGCAAGGGGGGTTCTGTTTCACCATGCAAAACCTTGTTCTGAGACAGTAAGTGATATTTCTAGTTAATACCTAATATCTTCATCTGTCACCATAAATGCCTTGCAAAGTGGCTGTGAAGTGTTTAGCCAAACTCCAGGGTTCTTCTCTACGGCCGCAGACAGTTGTCCAGTGATAGGCATAGTGCTCGTGTGCAGAGCACTAGCTATAGCAGAGAGAAGGGTTTCATCAGTGCAACCAGGGCCAACCCCTGCAAGCGGTAAGAAAAGCAATAATCAACACTGCACAAGACAAGCACAGCAAATCAGGACAGCAGGCATTATTTAAAATTTAATGGCAAAGCACACTCTGTCACTTAGAAAGCTAGCATAACAAATCTCAGTCCAAATACTTCCAACAGCACCTGTACAACTCTCTCCAAGGTTGCTTAAATCTAGATCAATTCCTTGTTCTGTTACACAAAAAAAAACCCCCAAACTGGGAATGGAAGCAGTTTCCATTCTGCTTCTGGGAAATGAAGCAAAAAAAAAAGTCAAGAAGCTTTGCTTTAGTATACCCCAGGACAAAGGGCACCGAGCTTCCCAGCCAGCGTACTAACAGTTCCTGCTGAAGCAGGGGTGGTCCACAGCACTGACAAGCGCTGGAGAACAAGGAGGTCAAACACAATACCTTCACATCACCACTGACTGGTATCAAAATGCCACCCCTGGAGTTAAGGGCAGACTCTGATTACCTTGCAAACCTTTTGGAAGGTCCATTGTTTTCACCAGCTCCTCTGCAATGTCAAAAGCATTCAGTCCACTTAACTTCTTCTCCCAGAAGAGCTGACATCAAAGAAAGGGTTTAGTGGCACAAAAGAAAGAAATGGAATTGACAACTAAACAAAGCACCTGCTTACTATCAAAAGAGGGAAGAACATCGCTGCAGCCAATTTTATATTGGATTTACCAGAGAAGGGGTCTGCCACGTCTTACAGAAAGGAACAATCCTCATTGCAAATCAGTTCCACAACACCTCTGTCCTGATTTGCTGTCTTGAAAAAGACTTTCTTTTCTTTCAGGGACCAGTACTTTCACTGCTTCTGAACTGGAACAGCAAGGCAGGGCTCTCCGGCTTTCATTTAAGTGCACATAGTCTGTTTTTACACTCTCAATCCTCTGTTGCTGTCTCACATATACCACAGAAGTTAAGGAATGGAAGAGTTGTATCCAATCTCTTTCCAAGGTAAAGCATTATTTTATTCCTCTCACTTTACAACAGCTTTGTCTAACAGACTGCACTCGCATATCAATCTCTTCCGCAACAGGGACAGAAATCTCTATCCAGCTCAGTGCTTTGCATTTCAGTGTCAGATCTTAAGTGTCCTCTTTTACTGTCTTTAACTAGCCAAGGGGTTTATAGGAATAGCAACAACACCATAAACACGGTAACTTTAAGTATCTCTCTGTGTCCTTTTCTCAAACCTCGAGCTTTTTATATATATATTATTATTATCTCTCCCTATTCTCTCGGAGGGTGGGAGGAGTGAGAGAGAGAGAGAGAGGCTGCGTAGTCTGGTCCCAATTGAGGCTAAACTACAACAGGTAGGTAGCTTATAAGGTGTTAAATTTTATTGAAATCACTTTCCCTCTTGGAATGATATATTTTAATTCCACCAGACCTGCAAGAGTTTAAAAGGTACTAATAATTGATACCGATAACAGCATCTGAACAGACTAATGAGGCTGAACATCTATTTTCCCAAAGGAATAAGACGGACTCACTACAGGAAAGGATTCACAGAATCCCTGCTGTTAGCTCTGCGGAGGCAACAGGCTGTCAGCTCTAGGTAACGTTAATGAAATGAGAATGCCTTCCAAAGGCTGCTTTGAACAGGTACATCTTATTTTAACAGTGCCCAGCTTCAAAGCCACACTTGTCCTAAGCACACTTTTTACATCCTTTCACTAGAGGAAATTAAGCTGAAAGATTTCTTTTAATTTTGGTGTATTCTCTTGTTTGCAAATACCCAGTATGATAAGAAAAACACTTTGATTTCGTATTAATAATGTAATTCCAAGGGAATTTATGACCTTATTCACACAGGTAGTCAACTACTACTGATATACGCATCTGAATAAAAGGTCCATGCAGGGGATACAATCCCTTGCACTAAATCACAAACACCACTCTGTGTGTGGTCTGTACAGGAACAGGGATTTCTTGAAACACAGAATTCCTACACAGCTGGAACACTGGACAGTGATTGTAATTACAATGCAAGTGTCCCCTAAAGTGGCTGCGAAGTCTGTCTAAATTTGTACATAATACTTAATTTCAGCATTAAGGAAATGAAGGCTTAACTACAATAGAATTTTCATCTAGACAAAGGTTGGAGTCTCGTTATAAAACACAGTGCAGACAGAATATTAGTGGTATGTTGGAAATGGGTTCTGTTCTGATTTTAAAAGCTGTGAGCACTGCAAATTATTTTTCCTGAAATATCAGAGACTTCAATTTGCCATGGACTACTTGTTCAACATCACAAAATTAAGGTCGTTTATTCTGGGACCCCCTCCCTCCCCACCCAGCAGCAAAACCAGGAGTTTCTTAGTTTTACTAAGCTGCAAGTCTCACCTGCCGGGGCTGGTCCACAGCTTTCTGAGGATCACTCTTCACCTTATTGCTGGGATGGTTTGTGATCTTTGTGACAGGCTGTTTGAATATGGAGGCTGTCTGCCTGACAGGCAGTGCTGTGTTCAAGTCAGGCTTGCCCTAAAAATTTCAAACAAAATGAGGAGGGGGACGACACCCACAAAAACATTTTCAGTTTGCTTAAATGCTACTACAGCCATGAAGATGAACAGCAGGGAAAATAAGAGTTCATTGACTTGAAAACTTGTCTGATCTCAAGCTATACAAGTTAGACTGCTAAAAATGCATATCTACATTCAAATCTTGCCTTAGATCTATCAAAATTAAACCAAGTTTTCCACTCTTTCACATTATACTTAATATATTAGCCTCCTTTACTTCTAGTTTATACACATTGGTTTTATCCCAATTTTGACAGAATTTGGGAGTGAAAACAGAGTTTTCACTTTGACAAGCCACCTGTAGATCACTAAACCAGAAGATTACAATACAATGTTTGTATTAATTAGAAAAATTGTGACGTAGGATGCAGAGCCTGGTTTGTGAAACTAGGAACAGTTCTAAACCATTCTGTTTCAATCCAGTTGCGGACACCAGCAGAAATCAATATAGCTAGAATCTTGCTTGCTTTTTTTACCTTCTATCCTTAACAAAACTCATTTTTTAAATGGCGCTCGTAACAGTCAAGTTTTCACTACATGACTGCATTTTAGGTTAGTGGGAACATAGGAACCGTTCCCAAGAGAGAACATGCAAGTCTTGAAATGGCCGTAGGACACACTTTGTTCTTGAGGATGCAGAGATCACATCTGCTTAACATATCTATTCATGAGATGTAGAAAAGATGTATTCAGGACAAATACCATTCTGAATCACCTGTGTGCTAATTCATTTATAAGCCAATGATAACTATTTGTATATTTATTGGAAGGTTTGGGCAGAGTTTTTAGCCTATGAGATGTTAGCTGCTGATCTCTGCAGCAAGGCACGTTTCTTTTAAAACACCACTACAGCACTTAGCACTGTAAGCGTGTTCCAGTCACTCCAACGATGATGATTCTTGACTGGTTGACATATTTGGAAAATAAGCATTACACTGTTTTCCACATTTAACGTTTAGGTGCATAGACTTTTGTGTTCTGAAAAACCTTCTCGCACCCGATGAAGACACTTAAGAATGACTCAAGCCAGTCTATCCAGACATGCAGTACACCAATGTCACTAATCTTGACTAAACCTTAACAATCAAAATTACCAGGTGCCAAACACACAGTCTTCTATTTTGCTCTAGAAATAGGCCTTGCCATCCTCCTATCTCTTTAGCTTTTCACCTGAAATGCATCCTCTCCCGAGATCAATTCCTAAGCCGAGATACCAGAGTCGCCTTCCGGCAGCTCCAGGGAGTCACTCGCAGGAGGCTGTGTGACCTCCTCATACCTGCTGCCTCAAGCCACTCTTCCCTCCTCCACCCAACCAAATGCCAGAGCAGAGCAGAGCTGCTGAACAGCCACAGGAGTCAGCTGGAAATCTGGGGCTCCAGAGGAGATCCTGTCAGAGAAGGCCATCTCGCACTCCAGGTAGGGGAAAGGGGAAAAAAATGCCAGCCCTCTCTCCAGCCCTTCTGTACAGATTTAGCAGTACCACAATATTCTTCCCTGGTATTAGTGCTCTAGAAGAATCTGTGAATTACAGCATTTGTCCGCCACCCCATAACGGAAGTGTTGTTATCTCAAACAACTCCAGTTTCACACATTAATTACAAAATGCTTAATTTTCACGCAATCACAGATACTGTTCTGAGAGGCAGTCTGGCCTCTGGCAACAGAGGATGGAAAGGCCATTCCATCTTAGTCTTACTTTGGCTTGGTTGGAACAGTCATAGCGCATCCTCTGCCTGTTCTTGTTCATTTTATTCATCAACATCTTTCCTGTGCGGAAGTCAAAACCGCTCAGGTCCATGGAGCTTCCCAGGTAGCGTGCCAGCTGGGGCTTACTTCGGAACTTTTTACCACTTGGGCTGAAAAAACACAGAAAAGAAACAAGGAGGAAAATTAAAACCCTCTGGACTTGAACTCCAGCACTTGCTGCAGAGATATCAGCACAGATGTACTTATTACTCAGTTGTCTCACATAATAAATGCCCATTTTCAAGCATAACTTCTCCCAGGAGCATTACGTTTGACTAGCACCACAAAAGTCTCCTCAGACTCCTTTTCCCCCTTCCCTTGCATAGCACATTCAGGTTCGGTTACAAGTCTTTAGTAGCATTCTGAACACTTAACTTTAGGATTACACAGTAGCAAGGAGAAAGAACAGAGATTAACTGTTGAAAAGCTGCAAAGCAAAGAATTACAAAGCTTACATGATGCAAAGATAAAGGTCAAAACCTTGGAAAACTTTCCATTAATGGCAAACCGGAAGAGATTCTTTTTAAACACCTGGTTTAACATTAAGGACTACAACCTGGCAAGCAGGCACAAATTACTCCAACTCCTTCTTTGTGTTGTTTTTTCTTTTAAAATAATATAACCTTTTGCACTACTACAAAAAGCACTGCCAGGTAAGCTCATTTATTTTTTACGCATAAAGCAAAAATAAGTCAGTGTGTTATGACTGCAGTGTAGAACTATACAGACAATAAGCACAAAGTATTCTTCATGTTCTTATTTAGCATCATAACAATGCCTCTACCTTCCCTTAATTTCTCTAATTTCTGGTTTTCTGCATCTTGCAACTTACTATTCAATCTTAGTACCCATCTGGTTGAAGCTCACTCCACATGTATCTATCATATTAAACCAAGTTAGTTGGCTGAAAGACATTTTAAGACCAAAAATGCCAGTTACCATCCCACCTCTATTTATCCATTTTTAAGGTTACCTTCTGTTATTCCTGAAGCCAGAAATGTAGGCTACTTGTTGCAAGGTTTCTAGAATTTCTAGTATGGGTAACTCCTCAGATGGACCAGCTCATTATGGAGCTGCACAAACACTCAGGCCAGATGATGACTTATAGAGTAGGAAGAAGCAGACAGGAACAGAGATTGGGTCCAGAATCAAATTTCAAACCACTTATTTTTAAAAATATAAAGGGAGTTATATGCCTCAATCCAGAAAGAGGAATAACCAACTCCAGCAGCTTTCAGGCCAGAGCCGTCGCTGCCATCAGTGAAGCCAAGAAAAGAAACTCCTACTACATGAAGAATCTGACACTGCTTGCTCTTCCAAGATCTGCAGTTCCAATTTACAGTTTAGTGTCTTTTAGTAATTTTTAAAATAATACATTATAGTGAGTTGTACACTTGTAAGTGCAGCATAAGTTCCAGAAAAACAGAGCCAGATACACTCGGAGACAGTATCTTAAATGAACATAGCCCTTCAGCTTTTTTGTTTGCTATGTGTTCTAGTAATTTTGCAGTGGATCCGAAAAACTACTCAAAGTGCACGTACATCTTTGGAAAACAAACAAACAAACAAACAACAAAAACCAAACCCACCTGAAATGACTCAGAGTCCTGTCTCTTCCTGGGGAAGCTTGGCCCAAAGGAAAAGCGCTGAAAAGTTCAGAAGAAAAACTTTTATTCTGATTATGTCTTGAAAACGGCAATACCACACTGAGTCTCTCTGGAGCAACAGCAGATTGAGGAACAAAGCTACAACTCAAAAGCTGACAGTAAGCTTGCTCGGTAAATACGAACAGAAAGGAAGCGGCTGGTGTGCTCTGGAGCTCCCGGGGTCTCTCTGGCAGGGGTGTGGTTGGGAGGACACAGCCATTGAGGGCACCTACAGACACCTGAGAGGGTCAAAGGGGATTAAAAAAAACCCAACCAAACAAACAAAAAAAAGGGCAGCCAAAAAACCACATTATTTGAGCAGCAGGGCTGCTTGCTGCACATCACAAGGCACAGAAACAGTTAACTCAGTACTTATGAATCCTGAACATTGTTAACACACTTGTGTACTCTTTAAATGTCAAAAATTAAGAAATTTATCTCCTTCCACTCCATAGCAAAAGCTTTGCTCTGCACTCTTGTTTTTGATATACACAGACTTTGAAGAGATCCAGAAAAGAGACATCTTTATTCCAGAATTAAAGTCTTTCACACTTGACCACGTTACAAAAAGCAAGGCAACTGCAAAGTTGCAAATGATTTTACATGCTCGTCCATCAAGAGCTCCAACGCGTTACCTGCTCACGCAGCCCGCCTCGGTGCTAATAGAACGGCCCGGAAGAGGACCAAGGGGCGATGTGACCAAACCCAAGCTGCTCTCATTCATTATTCACTGACTTTTTGGGTGCGGATTAAGCTGAATGCATGGCAGCCTATTCGAGAGCTGGACGCTGCCAGGTGCCTGCTGTTCTCCATGTGCAGCTCACCCTTTGTTTCCTGCCTTATATTCTTAAGGAGAGACCGACTGCAAGCCCAGGCGCTCTCCTCTTCTCCTCCTCCTTCATTACACAGTCTCCTCCCCTCAGCTCTCTCCATTTAGCTTACGCAGGATATGCACAACTTGTAAAGCAAGGGACAAAAGACAAAAACCCCCAGAACAAACCCAGGCGTCGCCTGCGTTTTAAAGAAACGGAGACAGGAATAACTCGGGTGAAGAGAGCGATCAATAGCGTATGCCTAAAGCCTCATTTCCTCAGTAGGGGGGTATAATGCAAAATGTTTTTTCCGTTTCTGTCTCAATCGTGCTCCATCCTGCCCAGAGCTGGGGAGTCACAGCCCACTTCAGCCCGGCTCTGCTGCACTTCTCTCCCCAGCTCCACTCCAGGAACAGGCCAGTGCCGGGGACCCTTTTGGCGCTGTATGCCCCCCAGCACGGCTTCCTCGGGCGAGATCATACCCCGGGACACCTCATACGCTGCCACTGTTAGTCCCCCTCTCTTGCAGCATCTTCACCTTCTCCCTGGCTGCAGCATCCGTACCAAGTCCTGCCTCGGTGGTCCCACGCTCCAACAAATCACTTATCCCAGGACAGGATAGCAGAGCTTTCATCAGCACACATAAAAAGCACCAGTGTGAACAAGCAAGACCAGTTGAGTTCTCCAGCTGCCATAACCGACTCCGTATCTTCAAAAATCTGTGCAACAGCATCTCCCCATCCCTCCATAAAGGATGTCCTCAGCTCTGCACAGAGCAGCCTTGGGAATCGAGCCGTCCCTTGCCACCACGGCTGTCCCAAGCAATATTTACATGCACATGGATGCACCACTGCCAGCAGCAATGTGTGAGGGATGCTCCCTGCCACGCAGAGCAATGGGGTTGTCTTTGTTCAGTAACTTGGGCTCCGATCACACACAAAAAACCCAAACCAAGGAACTCTGATACACCTACAGTCTCTCAAATTATCCAGAAGCACCCCATCCCTAAACAAGAACCCAGGTGGCAGTCCCATAACACAGGAACGGGACCAAAAATAACCAGCTATTTTTATAGGGCTCATCTCAAGCATCGTGAGAGCTTCCTTAGGGAGCTCTGGGTAAAACAGAACCGAGAAAGAGCAAAGTACAGTCTCAGTAACAGCATTCTCCTCCACAATTTTTTTTTGGGAAAAAAAATAAAGCATAGAGACCAAAATATACTTGGAGAAGTGTTAAAAACATTTTCTTCAACTTTTTACATAGGTGCTGCATAGGTAAGAAATTCACAACAAAATAAGCTCCACACCGCAGATCCTGAAATCCTGCATTTGACCCACAAGCCCCACCACAGCAGCCAGACACCCTCTTGGGTTTCCCCAACTCTTAAGCCAGAGAGAGATGAAAGGATGTGCTCCAGTTAAAAAACTTCTGCCCAATCAATTGCTTGTAAGCGCGAGGTTATAAGACTGTTTCTAAATATCTGCCTACTTGCACCCTGAGGAGGGTTTAATTTCTAGCCAGCAACCGGCTTGCACAGTCCATTTCACGCGCTGAGCACATTCAGCACATCTTGTCATAGCATAGTTTGGACTGGAAGGGACCTTTAGGTCATCCAGTCCAACCGCCCTGCAAGGAGCAGGGACATCCAAAATACAAGTCACCCAAAGCAGAACTCATGTTCGACAGAAACCCTTAGGGCAGAACGCATGTGCTGCTGGTGCTCAGGGTTACAAAAGGAAACCTCCAAACAGGAAGCGCAGTAGCCCTAAACAATGGTTCGGAAAAGCAGTAACTGCCGTCCTACTGCTGATCACCTTGGCTCAGAGGTAATTCTCAAGGCTGGTTACCACACACGAGGCTGTTCCTTTCCAAACCACGCATGCCATTTTCCAAAAATGCTTACTGCATCTGTACATTCGGGGTGGCTGGAGAAAAAAAGTCATCCAGGTAAACAACAGGCAGACATAGCAGAGGAATCAATAAGTTGCCACACACGTATTTTCCACTCTGAGGTAATACAAAATGCAATAGTAACCAAAAATCAGGGCAGCAGGGCTCTATTATACCTTTGATCTCTGTCCAAATGGATATAAAGGGAAAATCCATTATAACTTAGGAATAAAAATATGCTACTTATCCTCTCTCTCCCTCTTTTCTAAGTTCAGCTCTGAGACCGCAACTTTACAAATAAAATAATTTCTTGGAAAACCAGGGATCTGTTAAGCTTTCAGCTGCACCTCCCCTAGCTGCTGCCAGTGGTCTTTTCTGCTCCTCGCAGACTCCACACTGCAGCGGTGAAGCCAGCATTTCCAGCCTTCTGCTCTTGAGGATGGTGTTTGCTGGTTCACTCATCGCCCAGCACAGCACACTTTTCTCACAATCACAACCTGATTTAAAAAATGAAACCTATCACGTGCAGAAGTGGATAGCACACATTTCGCCGACTCAAAAGGTCGGATAAGGGCACCTGGATAACTTTGCTACACTCTTCCAGCTCCCGATGGACCTAAGTTTCACACGTCAGCTCGCGGGGGTACTGAGGCTGCCTCTTACAGGTGCGGGAAGGATCCATATGGGCCACCTACAGCTACACGAGACAGACGCCGGTGTTAATAGAAATCCTTCAGGCGGAGCAAGCAGCTCCCCAGCCATATGCTTCCCCCAAGAGCACTGCTCGCAGGATACCGCAGCCCGGGCCCCGTCCCTGGGCTCTGTCTACAGCCACAGCCACCGCTGCAGGCAGGCAAGCGCCCCTTTCTTCACCCTTCCCCGAGCTCCTCAGCATTCGGAAAAAGCAGCAGAGTCCCAAAAAGGCACACGGCTGCTCTCGCCGATACGCCAGCTACTTCGCGAACGCCTTGTTTATTTGGCGTTTAACAAACTAACTGTATTTGCTAGGCTCAAGCCGCTCTGAACGGAGGCGTGGGGCTCCCGAAAGGCCACAGCCCCCTTCCACGGCGCTCACCGCCTCACGGCAGGGCGGTGACAGCAACGCGGGCTCCCGGAGCCCCCCGCGACCCCCCCACTCACACCCCGACCGTTCTTACCAGGGCCGGTGCCGGCCCCCGCGGCAGCTCCACCTGTAGCGACAGGCAGGGCCGGCGCCCTCCTCCCTGATGCCCCTGCCTCACGCCTCGTCCCCCTCCTCGCCCCGCCGCAAGGAAGCGCGGCCCGGGCCCCCCGCGCCCCCGCCGCGGCCCGGTGATCGCTCCCACCTCTTCCGCTCCATGGCGGTGCGGCCCGCTCCCTCCGGCCGCCGCCGGCTCTTCCCGGCCGCCGCGCTCTCCTCCCGCCGCCGGCTGTTCCGCGCTCCGGCCGCTCACGCTGCCCCCCCGCCGCGGCGGCTCCTTCCCCCCCACGCCCCCCTGGGAGGCGGCGCTGAGGCTGCCGCTCGTCCCGGTCCCCGCGCCGCTCTCCCCGAGCGCGGCCTCCACCGGCCGCCCACCGAGGCCCTGCCGCCTCTCCGCGCTCCGCCGCGGCCCTCCCGCCTCCTCCACGCCGAAGGCGGCCGCTCCGCTGCGCCCGCCCCCGCGGTTCCGCTCCCGCCCCTTCCACCGCGCCGCGTCTTCACCGCCCGCTGCGGCCGGATCCCTCCGCCCGCGCACGCCGCGCGGTATAGTTCCTGCCCGTCGCCTCGCTCGCGGGAGTTTGGCTCTGCCGGCCTCCCCCACTCCGGTCTTACCCCACCCCGGCCGTCGCTGCCCTCCCCGGTGTCCCGGCAGCGCCGCTTTGCGCACCTTCCCCGCTCAGCCGTCCCGGCTGGACCGGCGGCTCGGCCCCGCGCCCCCCGCCCCGCCCGCCCACGCGCCCTGTTTTTGGGTTCATTTTGTGTGGTCGGCAGTAGCGGTCTGTGTAGCGCTCGCAGCCCTTCTCCCGCGACAGGGTCCAAAAAAAAATCCATCCCAAAAAAAAACCCCCAAAACCAACAAGAAAGAGGGAAATCTGCTCTGGAGGAGACTGTGAAGATAAAGCCATGACGAGTTGTTCAAGGAAAAAGTGTAAACCACAAATGGCACCCCCGGGAGACAGGCACCTGCCTCCCCGGTGAACGTCCACCTGCGAACCCCGGGTTCGGTAACGCACAGCGAGCTGGGTGCTCCTTGCCATCACAGCACCCACCAAGTGCCACAAGGCAGCCGGCCTTCCGAAACAGGGAAGAGGAATTAATTTTCCTGTAACAAACGAATGACAATACTCGTTTTTTGTTAAGAATCCTGCACAGACTGGCAGTCCCGAAGCTGCTTCAGAACAGCGGCATTCACGGGAGCACGCCCGGATCCCGCTGCCATCGCTGGGCTCGGCACTCTGCCGGCCACCTACATCCATGCAGCTCCAGCCACCGCTCTGTTCTTCTGACACCCCATTTATTTATTCCAGTGTTTTCTCCAGCCCACATCTGTGCAACAAGCTGCTGGTAGTTTTACTTTTTTTTTTTTTTAACAGGACTCACTCGTTTGTTTCAAACTCCCTTATTCAGAAAGCAGCAGGGAGCACGACGAAGGATGCGAGACGTGTGTCACGGGCGAGAGGAAACCCAGTCTCTTCTGTGCACGGGGTGCAATTTGTCCAGACTGGGGTAGAAACTGAAAATAACTCCAAAGAGCCGGGTGCACTTGTAAGCGCTGGGTTGCATTTGCTTTGTACAGGACGATTTTTACATTTAAGATATGTGACAGTGAGGATTTCGTCTAATTTAATCAATAAGGAACTTTCTGTTGCCCTGAAGGCATTCCATCTCTCTAGGGATCGGCTTTGGTTTTGTTGGTTTGTGTTTAACATTGTCTCCTTCTGGGCTCACACTTATGAAATATCTTGCTCTGCTATTGCTGTTATTTCCTGCAATCTTGAACACACAGATCAGAAAAGTTCTAATTGCCAGTATTGATTAAAACCACATTATTTTTCATAAATGCACTTTGCTCTTTTTTGTAAAAAAAACAAAAAAACCAAAACAAACCAAAACCCAAACCAAAACAAAAAGCCTGAATGTGATGGGCTTTATTGCCCAATATTTTGACGGAGTACTCTGAAGTGCTTTATTTCTGTCTCGCTTTCAATTGCGAATTTCCCTGGCAGTGCAGCTGGCCAGATGCCCCTCCTAATTGTGTAACACACAAATACCCTCATCAAATGATAGCTGTGTATTTTGGAGAATGGAATGATATCAGTTCACAGCTGCTCAAGCTAAATTAATGCAAAAGGAAAATCACATACTTTTATAGTATAAGCATTTTAATTGGATTTATAGAAACACATACAAACCTGAGTTTGTCCCCTGTGACTGGCCTCCCACATCCCCTGTCCTCCCGTCTTGTGCCCCCACTCCCCCCTCCACTCCTGCTCTGTCCACCCATATTTGACCCCAGCCCCCGTAACCCCCCTGCCTGCAGACTCCTGGGGTGATGCCTGCCCCCCACCACTCCCAAACTGATACCTCCCACCTGCTTCCCTGCACCTCACTTCCATCTCAGTTGTTTTAATTTGTAATTTGCACTTGTTTTCAGTTTTATCACTTCTCTTTCTGGGGGGTTATTTTTCTCTGTTTTGTTATTTTTTTACCTCTTTTCCTCACAAGTGGTGGTTGCTGTTTGTTTCATTTTCATTATTAAACTGTTTTTATCTCAACCCACGAGTTTCCTCACTTTCACCCTTCTCGTTCTCCCCCCCTCCCACAAGGGCAGGGGCAGTGAGCGAGCGGCTGTGTGGTGCTTGGTTGCCGGCTGGGGTTAAACCACAACGCAAGGTGAGTTGCCAGCCCTGCGTGGCTGATGTTTTAGGCTCCCTGTGTTATTCCCACCATCTTGACAGTCCCTCCCCGTTCTTCATTCCTGCTTTACGGCGCCTTTTGCTCCATAAGCAGCAGTAGTTGTGCTGTGCGAATGTACCTGTCCCCCAGCTTCGGGGAAGTAATTCTGCCAAAGGCAGAGCAAAACAGCCTCGGCCCAATCCACAGCAATTCTGCCTCTCGAGGCACCCGGCAAGCCCCTTTCTCTGGCCTCTTGCTCCAAAAGCCTTTTGCATCAAAGCGAGATGACAGCGGGATTTCTCCTAGCGCTGTATTTCGGCTGTGTTTCTGGCTGAACACGGCTTGTGGGCCAGCAGATATTTAGAGGGATCTGAAACAAGGAGGCAGAGCACTGAAGTGATTGTTTTAAGGAGGCAAATGAGGCAGCCAAAGGCGCTGAGCTGCTCACCGTGCAGTGGCAGAATGGCCCCTCCAGCCCCCCCCGTGCTGTGTGTGGCAGGCAGCACGGTGACGCTGCGACGCGTGCTGGCAGGAGCGGCAAGGAGCGCAGAGCTCCTGTGCGGAGCGGAGATGGAGCCTGCGGGACTCTGCGGTCACCGGCTGAGGCCACCGGACACAGCAGCGCCTCTGCGCTGTCCCCGCTCCGCGGCCACTGCAGGCGCTGGAGGGGAGGGCGGTGCCACCCTGCAGCAGGAGAGCCACCACAGGGACGCTTTTTGGTACAGAGGCCACGAATGTCACTGCTTGGGCTGCGCGGGGCAAAAGGGCAGAGAAAAGCGAGCCCCCTGCCCCGGTAAGCGGTGACCGGCTGGGGATGGGGGCGAACGGGAGGGAGGAACCGGCCGTGGCTCGTCCGGCTGAACACCCGGGACGGGACCGGTATGGGGCTGCTGCCGCCCGGTGGCCAAAAGCGGGTACTGCAGCTCGGGAACGGCACATGCGCAGTGCCCATTCGACACCGGGCTCGGTGCTGCCGCCTTGTGGCCAAAAGCGGGTACTGCAGCTCGGGAATGGCGCGTGCGCAGTGCCCATTCGACACCGGGCTCGGTGCTGCCGCCTGGTGGCCAAAAGCGGGAACTGCAGCTCGGGAATGACGCATGCGCAGTGCTCTGCCCTTATCCTGGCACGCACAGATGCCCGACCGCGCATGCGCGGGGGCCGGGCCCCGACCGCGCATGCCCGGGTAACGGCGCGGTGCCGCGCATGCACTGGTGACGGCATCCTGCTGCGTGTGGCATTGCCCTGCCCTTCTCCTGGCAGGCACAGACGCCCGAACGCTCGTGCCTGGGAACTGGGCCCCTGCCCCGCACGCGTGTTGCTCTGCCCTTCTCCTGGCAGCTTCAGCCGCCCTACTGCGCATGCCCGGGTGCCGGGTCCCGGCCACGCATGCGCATTGCTCTGCCCTTCTCCTGGCGGCTTCAGCCGCCCGACTGCGCATGCCCGGATTCCGGGTCCCGGCCACGCATGCGCATTGCTCTGCCCTTCTCCTGGCAGCTTCAGCCGCCCTACTGCGCATGTCCGGATGCAGCACTTGCCGCGCATGCGCATTACCCTGCCCTTCTCCTGGCAGCTTCAGCCGCTCTACTGCGCATATCCGGATGCCGGCACCCGTCGCGCATGCGCATTGCTCTGCCATTCTCCTGGCAGCTTCAGCCACCCTACTGCGCATGCCCAGGTGCCGGCACCTGCCGCGCATGCGTATTGCTCTGCCCTTCTCCTGGCAGCTTCAGCTGCCCGACTGCGCATGCTTGCATGCCGGGTCCTGGCCACGCATGCGCATTGCTCTGCCCTTCTCCTGGCAGACACAGACTTCCGACTGCGCATGCGCGGATGCCGGGCCCCTCTCGCGCATGTGCTGAGCGAGGGAGCAGCATGGCGGTTGCGGCGCACGGGTCCTGGCAGCGGTGATGGGTGAGTGCCGAGGGCACCCGTGCGGTGAGCGAGCCCCTTTGGCGGCTGCAGCGCTGTCTCCTGCCCGCTGCCCGCCCGGGGCTGGCAGCCCGGGGAGCCTCAAGCCGCCCTCTCGGAGCCGAGCCGGGCGGAGGCAGCCCCGGGGAGTGACCCGAGAGCAGAGAGAAGGGAAGCGGGGCAGGAGGGGGACACCGCTCCCGGGCGGAGACCCCGGGCACCTCCCCAACTCGCCAGAGCTCCCCGCGAGCCTCCCCCGGCCCTGTGCAGCTGCCCGCCCCTCCAGCTCGTCCCCTGCAGCCTGTCCCGTAGCCCCGGGCCGCGCCCTGCCCTGAAGGCTGCGAGGTGGGACCTCAGCGTATCCGGAGAATCCCCTGCGGCGGCAGGGGCTCCGGCCAGGAGCCGCGTGTGGTAATAACGGTCGCTGCTTCTTCTTTCCCTCTCCCAGAGGCCGTGCCGAGGCCGTGGCTGTCCGTTCCTCCCCTGGGAATGCCGTTGACTGCACTCGCCTCAGGCTTGTATGGGCTGTCTCTACCCGGCCTCGCTCTCCTTGTGGTGTGGGAGCAAAAATCAATGGATGGAGCGCTTACTGCCTGTGGATGGGAGCTGCTGCAGCTGAAGCTGGAGAGGCCAGAGAAAGGTAAAGAAGAAGAAACCAAAGGCCAGCCAGCCAGCAGCTGCCTCCCACTGCAGGCGAGAGAGCCTGCCTCTCTGGGTGAGGAAGGATCCCTCTTTGTACTCTTCAGCAGGCCAGACCGCCGATGTGCACTGCAGGGTCTGTATGCGGAACCTGAAGTATGGTACGGCCACGTAGTGCGTGAGCGAGCGAGGCTATGTGTCTAGGAAGCTTTTTGTACAAGAGCTGTAAGACACCCACATATTCTCTTAGGTGGAGGACAGGCGAGTGTCTGGAGTTACAGAAGAAGAGAGAAGGAGAAAGTAGCATCTGACCTGTCGGATTCTCCCAGCAGTGCTGAGAGTGAGAGCTGTGGTGAGTCCCCGGCCCCCGGGGCTCTGCCTCCTCTCTTGTGTGTCCCTGTCCTTCCCTGTCCCTCCCCTGGCCCCCTACCTTTCCCATGCTGCTGTGATTTGTTGTTGTTATTGTTTCCCTCTACCTCTCCTCTTCTCTCTATTTTTCTATCCTGCTCCCCCTTTCTCTCTCCCTTTAAATCTCATGTTCCTACCGCTTCCTTTTGTTTTTATCCCTACACTTTTGTTCTGCTCCCTCTCCTTCCTTTTTTTTGTCCTCTGTCTCTGTACTGCAGCCCATCGCTGTTTTTGCCTTTTCCATCTCTTTGTCCTGATCTGCATCCGTATTCTCCCCCCGACTAATTTCTCTGGCCTGTTCTCTGGCCTTTTCTTTGTGCCTCTGCGTGCCTGCCCTGTGCCTCTGCCTTCCTATCTCTCTCCTTCCTTTCTTGTCCTTCTTTCTTTATCCCTTTGTCTTGTGCACTGTCACTGGTTTTTTTTTCTGTTCTGTATCTCACTGTCCGTGACCTTCTCTGTGCCCCTGGATGTGTTTGCAGCCCCTGGGTGCAGAGCTCGTGGCTGAGGACAGGCACAGGGAAGGGGGGGATGTGCTGTGGGGCTTTGGCAAGGGCCCCTGCTCCCGATGGGCTCCAGCTGGGGCTGGATCTGAGGCAGGCCCAGGTGGGGCCAGTGAGGCTGAGGGTGGGGCTGGCCCTGGCCCTGGCCCTGCTGTGTGAGGGGCCTCCAGCTGTAAAGGGGGCTACCTGGGCATGGCTGCCTGAGGGGGCTGAGGAGCGAATCACAGGAAGGTGCCTCCAGCCAGGAGTGGCTGGTCCATCTGAGCCCTCCCTGACAGAGCAGACACCAGCACGCAGTGCCAGGAGCTCCGTGCCTCTGTCGGCCACGTGTGCAAGCCACCACGTTCTGCTACATTTGTCATTCAGCCCTATACAGAACATAGCTCTGGTAGAAGTTAGATAGCATGCATGGTCTTGCTAGAAATGAAGCATAACCCTAGAGCATTTGTTTTCTTGTAGGAAGCTAAAGCAGGTAGTTTTTGATAACGTTGTTATTGCATGTAACGACATACTTTCCTAGTTAGCTTGGTATGACACCGATTTTTTTCTATCTACACCCCAGAAAAAGTAAGTTGAGCTTTGCATCTCTCAGCATCTGAAGCACCACAAGCGGCAGTTGCAGCATCGGACTTCTTGGAAATGAGTGGAGCAGGTGAGCAGAGCACTGTGGCGCTTTTGAGGGGGAGAGTGCCACAGAAGAGACTGGTGGTAAGTGGTGTGATATTGAAGGGCAGTGCTGTTTGGTGCTTTTGAGGATGGAATCTGATTTCTGGCCCTTTGAGAGCTAAGTTGAGGGACCACAGCCGAGGAGGGAACAAGGTTGAAAACTGCAGGGAGGGCGCAGGAAATTGATGTGAGGAAGAGGGCTCCCTGGGAACAGTCTCTCTCGGGAAGGTGAAGGGAGGCGTTACTGGTCAGTGTATGCTGGGCAAGAGTGTTGCAGCCTGTGGTCTTCTGTCTTTTACGCAGTCTCTATGCTGGATAATGTTTGTGGTGCTGTAGATGCGCTGGCAAGGGCCGGCGAGGAGCAGCACGAGCTTTCGGCGCCGGCACTTTTGGTGTGGGAGCAATCCTCCGACGTTTGTGATTTTGAGGCCTTTTTTCTGGTGGGTGGCCACGCGGAGTTGATGGTGAAAGTCGGAGCGCTGGTTGTCCAGGAAATCCCGGAGCCCTCCTCTGCGCGGAGGCAGTTCACAAGGACAGAAGGGTTGCTGTGCTCCTGAACACAAATATTCAACTGGGCACGTATAGGGTGAGGAAATCTTGGCTGCACTGAGGGTTGAGAAAACGTAGGTAGGCATCTGTGTCTGTCCCCTAGGACAGCGGTTCTAGTGAAACTACAGCTGCCAATGAGTCAAAAAAAAGGCACGGTTGTCTGAAAAATGCGAAAGCTCTAAAGGCTGTAATCAGCAGCTGTACCAGAGGTGCTGCAAAATATTCTTTCCTTCACATGGTTTTAGTCCTGACAAACCTCTCCCAAAAAGGAAGGTTTAGATTCCTACCTAGCTTTAAACTAAGGGGTTTTTCCCTCTCTCTGCTGAATGTCTGCTGCCAGCATTTCACTGTGGTCGCTCTTTCTTCGGCCGTGAAAGTACGAGACGGATGGAAAGGAGCCGCAGCGGTCTGCAAGTACAGGGTGCGTCTATGATGTGTGACTACATTTTTCCTAAGGGACTTGCCGCAGGGATTTTAAAGTGAACGTTAAGAATGGGGCGATTTTCTTTCTGTAGTCTTCTAACTAAATATTTAGACACAAATAAGAAAAAGCAAATGAGGTGTGTTCTGGAGCATGTTCTGCCCATGGAAAAGTAATTTGTGTATTACGGACAAGGGAAAAAAGAAAAGCCACTCAATTTGGGGAAAGTTGGTGTGACCCAGTGGGAGACGGAGGGGTTATCGCTGGGGATTACGCATTGTGGGTACGTTGTCCGGTGTGGGTCATCTCGTGCAGGTTATGCCGGGTGAGTTATCTGCTGTGGATTACCCTGCATGGACCCCCTGCTGTAGGTCATCCCTATGCACGTCTCTCCTGTGCACCTTTCTACCCACACGTACCCCTTGTCCTTGCGTGTCTGTCTCTCCCTCGTATCCGTCCCCACTGTCCCGCTCCGTGTGTTTCTCAGCCCTCCTGACGAGTGGATCAAACTCTACAACTCGGAGAGAGTTACAAAGCAGGCACGTTTGGTTGGTGCCGGGTGCGTGGGGGATCACTCCTCCAAAGCACGCACACTGACAGCACATTTTACCAAAGATGTATCCGGTGCAGGTACACATATTCATAGGATTGCACAATACAGACATACGTATGCATAAGTGAGGGGGGTTATTAAAAAAAACACTTGCGTTAGCATTTCAGATCTGTCTGTGGTGGTCGT
This sequence comes from Ardeotis arabs, assembly GCA_011801015.1. Classification (NCBI taxonomy): domain Eukaryota; kingdom Metazoa; phylum Chordata; class Aves; order Otidiformes; family Otididae; genus Ardeotis; species Ardeotis arabs. The sequence continues at coordinate 32,849 of JAAGAY010138775.1, forward strand.
TTACTTCTCCAGGGGTCTGATCTTCCTCTGGATGAACTTTAGTCATTCACCCGTGCTCTCCTTTCACTTGGGGATTTCAGCAGTTTCTGAACGACTTCTGACCAACACTGCAGCTCCTGTTATCATGTCCTTTGCTTGACATATCAGTCCTTGACGAATACCAGTGTCTTGACAAATACCAGTCCCTGATAAGCTTAAGTGAGTTTCAAGGCAAACAGGATTGTTAGGCATTGTGTAGCTACAGTTAGTCTCATAAATCAAGCAATATGCAGACAGTTAGTCTTCTAAATTAAGCAATATTTAGCAGACAGTTCCCCGTATCACCTCCCAAATGCTTTTCACTAAAACACGCCCCTGTGTGAGGTTTTGCTCCCTTGTGAGTTTTTTTCCCCTGTATTTGGCCCATTGCATTCTCACTCTTGTTTTGTGTCCCCATTCCCACTGCTCCACCTCTGCTTCACACCCCCTTTTTGGCACTGCCTCCCCGTAACCCCTCTGTCTCAGGATCCTCCGGGCGCTGCCTGTGTTCCCCAACTTGCCCAGTGCCTCCCAGGCCCAACTTCCATGCAAATTGTTTTCATTCTAAATGTTTTCATTTGGAACTTACAAGTGTTTTCATTTGTATCAGTTGCATGTCTTGGGTTTTCTTTTTCTGTATTTTTTTTTGTTCCTCTTTTCCTTACCAGTGGTGGTTGTTTTTTTCCTTAATATTAAACTGTTTTTATCTCAAGTCACAAGAGTTGTCACGTTGACCTTTCTGCGTCTCTCTCCATCCCACAGGGTCGGGGTCAGTGAGCGAGCACAGTTGCTGGCTGGGGTTAAACCATGGCACAAGGTCAGTTTCAAGCCCTGCCTGGCTGATGCTTCAGGCTCTCGATGTCGTTCCCAGTGTCTTGACGGTTTGTCTTTGTTCTTTGTCGTTGCTTTTTAGTGCCTTTTCCTCTTCTGTTTTGGGCAGCAGCAGTTGTGGAGCTGCTCCAGGTAGCCACCCTGTCAAGGGCAAGGGGGTGGCAAAGCCACAAGCTGGTGCGCGGTCCAATTGGACGAAGGCAGCCACCTATCACTGTGGACAGGTATTCCAGAAGATGTAACTGAAGGCCGTCTGACCAGCAGCTGCCTCCCGCTGCGTGCAAGAGAGAGCCTGCCTTTCTGAGTGAGGAAGATCCTGTTTTGAAGGCTGCCGCAGGCTAGATCGCCAAAGTGCACCGCAGGGTCTGTATGCATAATTTAAAATGGGGTACAGTCAAGTAGTGGGTGAGCGAGGCTACGTTTCGAGGAAGCTTTGTCTCGTAAGAGCTTTAACGCATGCCCCTCTTTTCTTAGGTTGGGGACAGCCAAGCAACTGGAGTTACAGAAGAGGAAGGGAAGAGAGGAGAAAGAAGGGTCTGAACTGGCAAACTCTCCCTGGAGCGCCGAGAGCTGCGGTGAGTCCCGGGCCCTCGGGGCCCCTTCTCCCCTCCTCTCCATCTCAGGCCCTGCTTGGCCCTCCCCTAGCTGCCTCTCTTTCCCTTTTTCTTTCTCATGCTGCTGTGATTTTCTTGGCTTCCCTGTATCTCTCTTCTTTTTCCATTTTTCTGTTTTTCTCCATCCTTCTCTTTCCCCTTCTCTCTCTTCTTGTACTGCACCTTTTCTTTTTCTGTCTGGGCTCTTGTTCTCCCTTCTCTCCTTCCTTTTTTCCACCCTCTGGCTCTGTCCTGCAGCTCATCACTGTTTTTCCCTTGTATTTCCCTTTGTGCTGGTCTGCATTCTTCTCTTTTTTTCTTTGCAGTTTCTCTGGTCTGTTTTCTGGCGTTTGTTTCCTCCCTGTGCCTGTACGTGCCTTTCTGAGTCCCTGCCTTCCTGTCTCTCTCCTCCCTTCCCTTTCTTGCTGTATCCCTTTGTCTTGCTTGGTGTTGCTGGTTTTCTTCCATTCTGCCTCTCACGGTCCTTTTTCTCCATCCTGTTCATGTCTCACTGTCTCTGGGCCTTCATGCTGTTCCCTGGCCTGTTTTATTAAGTTGATGTGCCTTTGTAGCCCTTTCAAGGTCTATCTTTATCTCTCCAACCCCTGTGCCTCTCATGAGTGCGTGCTCTCCCTCTCTCAATGTTTTTTTGTTTTGTCTGTCAGTCTGTCTTGCTCCCCATCTTGTTGTTTCTCGCTATATCCCTTTGTCCCGATCGTTGCTCATATTCATGTTCTTCTCTGTCCTGCTGACTATCCAAGGTTTTTTCTCCTCCCTCCCCATCTCCATCCTGATGCTGCCATTTTTTTTTTTTCTCTGCTTTCTCCCTTGGCCCTCTTTCTGTCTCTTTTCCTTGGTCAGTGTTTTTTTTCCCCCTATTTTCTCCAGATCTCACTCCTATTTTTTCCTGGTTTTGTCCTTTTGCCCTGCTTCCTTCCACTTTATTTTCTGTTTGTTGCTCTCCTGTCTTTTCTAACTGTATTCCCCTGTTCAGCTGGGTGTCTCTTCTTTCCTTTCTCTCCCCCTCACGATTGTTTTTATTTTTCGGTATCTCTCTCCCACTGCCCATCACAGTTGATTTTTCCTGCAGAGCTGTCCTGCTCTCTGTCCCTTTATTCTCTCTTTGTCATTCTGTGCTGATCCCTATGGTTGTTTTCTAATTTCTCCATCTCGGTCCTGCAGGCCATTGCTTTTTTATTTTGCTTCCATTCCCGTGCCCTGCTTTCTGTCTTTGTTTCTCTTTGCCTTTGTTCAGCCTCCCAGCATTTTTTCTTTTCTTGTTCCATCTCTTTGTCCTGCTCCCTATCCCTCTTGCTGTCCCAAATCTGGGTTTGTTTACCCGGTGCGCAGTACGCCAGGCTTACGCACAGAGCAGAGGTATTTATTTCTGTAATTTCTGCACAGAGACGGGTACTATGGGCTAAATCCACAAAGCTAGCCCACCTGGTTATAATGCTTGGTTTAAATTCTACATTCTCTGTCTTGTAGCTCCATGCTATTTGTTTGTTTTGCCTCTATCTATCTCTGCCTGAGGCTCACTATCTGTCTTGTAAGCTGTCACTGTTATCTTTTTTGTTTCTCCATGTCACTCTGTCTAGCTTCCCAGTCCCAGTTCTTTAGTTCTTCCCTCTTCCTTGTAGCCCAGTCCTGTTTCTATTATTTGACATTGTGTTCTGTCTGGTCCTCTGTCCGTATTTATCCATTGCTCCCTCTCTGCCCTGTGAGCTGTTGCTCTGGCCCTTTTTATTTCTGCCTCTCTCTGTGTCCAGCTCCCAGTCTCTGGTTTTTCATTTCCTCTGTCTGAGCCCTCTAGCCTGTTGCTTTTTCTCCTTTATCCAGCTCGCTGTCTCTGGCTCCCGGATGCACCTGATTTACAGTTCCACCCCTGTTCTTTCTGTATGCATTGCTGTACTGTTTGTTCTCCAGTTCTGTTTTTTTTTCAGGCTCCTTGTCCCTATTTCTTAATTCTTCCCTCTCTGCCCTCTAAGCATGTGGCTGTATGGTTTGTTTTGTGTTGTCCCCTTGCTGTCACCTCTTCCGTCCAACCTTCGATGTGCCAGCTCCCTGTCCCTGTTGTTTCACTCCTCCCTCTCTGTCCTGTTCTTGTTATGGTTTTAGCTTTCTCCATCTCTCTCAGTCTGGCTCCCTGCACCTAGTTGTCTTTACCTCCCTCTCTGTCATGCTGCCTGGCTCAGGTTTTTCTTCCATCTCCATCCTGTTCCCCATCCTTCTTTGCTGGTCTCTGTCCTGCTCCCTCTCTGTCTTTCTGCTGCCTCTCTTCCTCTCTCCCCTCTGCTTCTTTGCCCACCTCTGTCAGGCTCCCTGTCCTTCTCTGTCCCCGTCCTTCTCTCGCTGTTCCGTTTCCTGCCTCGTGCTTTCTTAGTACGCCCCTCTGTCTTGCAAGCTGCCTCTTTTTGCTTCTCTTGTAGTGTTTCATGCTCTGCTCTTTGTTTTTAGCAGCCTCCAAGTCTGCCCAGCAGCCTGGTGCTCCAGGAGACAGCTGACCGACTGTATGTTCCCTGCTGAACCGACCAGCGTGGCTCCTGGAACTACTTGGCAGTCGTTTCAGGGACACGGGGAGGGGATCGGAGGCTGCAAGCTCCAGAGCAGACTCGCTGCTCGGACTTATGTGCATGACTGAATAAACACTCGCTGTCTCCTTTGACTTCATGTCTGCCTTTCTGCTTCCTTTGCATGGGGCCAGGGGATGTGAAGAGCCCAGGGGAGGAGGTGATGCAGTGTGGGGGTCAGGTGCTGGCCCCCAGTTCCTGCCAGGCTCCAGCTGTGGGCTGGGGCTGGAGGAGCCCCAGGTGCGGGCAGTGAGGCTGATGGTGACGGCCCCTCCCTGTAAATGGGTGGGTGCTGGTGGAGGGGCCGGTGCTGCCCTGCCCTGAGTGGCTGTGGAGGGGCCAGTGTGAGCCATGGAAGGAGTGGCGTGGTCGCTGAGCGCCACTGGGCTGCGGCTGCACCTGCAGCGATAGAGAAGGTGAGCGGGGGCCGGGCGATGGACTGGCGGGTCCCGGG
>JAAGAY010138777.1:0-83861 GCA_011801015.1 Ardeotis arabs
TTTTTTTTTTTTTTTTTTTTACCTAATATTTGTCGTATTCCAGGCATTAAGCTCAAGGTTAGTAGGTTGAGGTGTAGTTCTCCAAATGTGAAATTTGGGGGTGGGGGGCAAGTACCTAAAATACTATTCCTTTTGTTATGGTATATCTGAAATAAGTAGTATTTGACTGTACAGTTTGTTAATGTCATCTAACATTCTGTGGTAGATGTGGAGAATCAATGAGAGAAGCCGCAGTGTGTAAGTACATACAGGCCATTACAAACAGTCGGCAGGAAGATGTTTCACAGAGAGCCCGTGCCATGGGGTTTGGAGAAAGGGATGGCTGAACAGTGCAGTGTGACAAGGTGCAATTGCTTGATGGTAGAGTCCTTGGTACTTGCCCAATGCAGAAGTATTTTCTGTTACCTAAAATCTCTGTTTCTGTGCCAACATTTTGTGTCTGTGCAGTAGGACAGCAAGAGACAGGTAACTTTGCCTTAAGTAAAGCATGGCACCTTAGCCTCCTTGTTTACACCTTTTGCTGAGAAGAATCTGAATTCAAGGAAAGAAAAAAAAAAAAAAGGTATATTAAGACTGGATTTAAAAGTCCAGCCTTCATTATAATTGTTAACTTTACTACAGTTTCCTACTTCCATGTTATTCCTATGACAAAGAATTCATGTGAAACATCTTCTGTGCCCTTTCAAGCCGCAGTCCTAATATGAGCATTCACGGGAATTAATGTGGAACTTATATCCAGATCTTTCTCATCAGAGTACTTTTGTGTCCTGATGCTTGCAGTGTGTGAAACAAGTGCAGGATTTTAATTAATATTTGGGAATTCTTCAAGACACTTGTTGTTTTTGATAAGAAAACTCTGTGGGTGCTGTTTATCTGTACAGTGACTGCAGAGATCTCTGAGTGAAAGCTGAAATAGGTTTACTGAACTGTGTGGAGAAAGAGGCCTTCTAGGTGTATTTTTAGTTCCTGGCCTTTTGTGGTGTAAGAAGAGAAACACATTAATCAGTGCATCAATCACAGCTGTATGCACACGGGACAATATATTATTCATAACCATGGCTTGAAGATAACAAAACTGATCTCCGGTTTCCATAGAGGCAAGCCTTCATAATGCCCTCTGATCATATACAAATGACATTTGATTAGCACTCACAGATAGAATCATTTCTATGTAAAGTTTACACTGCAGTAGGAAACTGCTCTGTTACCCTTTTTTGAGATAAGGCTAAAAAAAAATTTCCTTTAAGGAACTGGACTTTTAAGTAGGTTTAGATTTTTCACAGTAAGTGCAAATGCTATTTGACGCTTTCAGACAGGCGTCATCGTACCCTTTCTACCAAAGATAACGTTACTGAGCATGACTTTATACCATTAAAATTATTGAGAACAAATTATCTTCTGTTGTGGCAGTGAGCTGACTACCATGAAGTTGGACCAGTAGAACTGGGATAATTCTGTTGATTCTAAGGCTTCATCTGCTTCTGAAAATCATCCATGCTCAAAAAAGCAGTGATTTAGCAGCAAAACTGCTGTTATTCTGAATTGTGTGACATGCACGGTTTAATTTATTTAAGAAGTTACAAACAATTCCTTTGGAAGCAAGAGAGATGTGAGGAAACCAAGTATTAAAAAAAATACTGCTTGTGTATAAAACAGAAATGTGACCTTGTAGAGAACTGATTTCTTTAAGCATTTGCAATGCTTAAACTATCGAGTTACGTGGATGCCGTAATCACAAACAGGCTGAAGGTTGTATAACACTGCTGTTAAAATGCATTATAAATCATCATCATCACTCCTCTTATCAGTCTGAGAAATAGCTTGAATGATTCTAGATTATTCCAGTTTTCAAAAATGTGTCATCTAGAGTCATAAGATTCCATTGTAACTTAGTCTGAATAATGCTTACTTGCCTCAAAGTGTTAATACTCACTGCTTTATTGAAACAGTGGTAGAAAAAGAACTTAAGAAAGCATTCTTTCAAACTTATATTAAATGCATTTTATGATAGTGTCTAACTACATCAAGATTTTTTGAATATTTGCTTTCAAATTTTTAATTTAGAAATCACCTTTCAGCAAATAAGCATTTGACAGTGAAAAATGATGTCACAGAAGTAGGTTCTCTTTTCCAGTGCTAGCTGAACTACATAAATAGAGTGAGTTAGTGCAAGTAAAGTGTAAAATCAATAAAGGAAGTTGATTGTTTTGTAATATCCCTCCATTTCCTCAGCACGTCATAATAACTTGTTCTTACTCTTGCAGTACAGAGTGCATTCCTGCTGTTATAAGTAAGAAAAGGTGTTTGCACAATACTTTAAAAGTGTGTATTTGGAAAAAATTGACCACTTAAAGGTCATTAGATTTTATGTTTGTTTGTTTTACAGGTGTCTACAATTCAGAGGAGTGAAAATAAACTTATTAATCTACTTACATAACAAGGTTATAAAAAAAAATCTGTAGGAAAAATTCTACCTAAAATATTTGACAAATATCATCTCCCCCTATTCTCTCAGAGGGTGGGGAGAGTGAGAGAGAGACTGTGTAGTCTGATCCCGATCGCGGCTGGACTATGACACTTACCTACTCACATAAATAAAACAAAAGGATCATCTCTAAAATACTTGAGCAGGAAGTGCTCTCTTTCACGATTTACCATGTTGAATGTATGCATGTATGGCTGTAATCTGGTAAAAAGTGGTTTGTAAACTTGCACATATTAGTAGCATTGAACTTAAAATGGGTATAGATACGCTCCATGGACACCTGGACTCTGAACCTGTGCACTGCTTTATAGCCTTATATTTAAAACATGAAGCCTAAATTTTGTCATCTCAATGTAGGACCCTCTGTACTGGGGTCTTTAGGGCCAGTCTGCAGGAGAAATTGGAGGAAGATTCATCATACTGTGTGAAAGATGAACTTAATTGTCAAGGCCAGGCTGGATGAGGCTCTGAGCAACCTGATCTGGTTGGGGTTGTTCCTGATCCTTGCAGAGGTGATTGGACTGGATGGCCTTTGAAGGTCCCTTCCAACCCAAACCATTCTATGATTAATTGCCATCTTCTGACTGTCTGAGGAAACAAGCTGGTGAATATAAGCAACGTGAATTTTTCGGTAAAAAATAAGCTTGAGCCTTTCTAGCAATTTTCCTGTGGTGGAGGGAAATTATTAGTGAGTCAGAGTCCATCCTGAGGGATATTCTAGGTCAGTGCCCTAGGATATGTCCTAACCATGCATCTGCTCAGTGTTTTCTTAAATAGTCTGTATAATGAAATAGAAAACATGCATGTTAAATATGTAGATGACACCAAACAGGGAGGAATTATTACTGTATTTAAGGACAGTATTAAACTTCAGGGAGATATCAACGAACTCGAGAGAAGTTTTGTGATGGTGTTTGGAAAAAAGAAAAAGGATTCAGTGTGGTGAGGGTGCTGATCATATTAGTAATGAGGATAAGAACACACATAATTAGGAAAAATCAGCTCTGGAAACTCTAAGTGCGTAGGAGTGGTCCAGTACTCACACTGGTTCACAAAAAAGATAAAAGCACATAAACAAGGTCACAGTGGTGCTCGTGAATAGGAGGATAATGTTAAAACATCAAACATAAACCTTTGGCAAAGAGCACTTTATTCAGTTTTGGATATCACACTTGGAAAAAAGACGAGGATCATTTGGAGAAAGTCTAGAAGAGAATTAAGAATAATCAGAGGTGGCAAACTCAATATTTCCAAAGAGGAGAGGAAGTAGCATTTTTTGGGTTAGAAACCGAATGAACTCAAGAAAATTCTTCAAATATATGGGCAGCCACAGCAAAGAGAAATTAAGGTGATCTATTTTGACGGTTATTTGGAAAAAGGAAAGAATATATATAAATTTATCGAAGGATAATTTGGATTAGACATTTAAAAACTTTTTTTAACATCAAGAGTGCTGTAGCATTAGAATATTGCTGTGGAAAACTGAGGAAGCATCGTTATAGAAAGTCTTTCAGAGCAAGTTATGCAAAGGTCTTTCTGAATCATAAGCTACAGTGGATGGATTAAATGACCTAACACCCTGCCCACTTTTTTCTTTTAATATTCTGTGATTACTGTATCTTTATGCATAAGGATATGGTATGGGTAATAAGTCTTTTTGGAACCAATCTCTCTCTCACTGAAATCAACAGAATGAAGCTCTAATCCACAAATTATTGGAATACATTTGTGTCAGTCATGATTTTGAGCTTCTTGTGTTACTCTTCAGTAAAGTTAAGTGAATAATTTGTACTGATAAAAATGTTAATAGAAAATGATTGCTCACTCTGCTGCTCAAGAACCTAGGCACAATCCTATGGAATCTATCTGTCCCAAGATAACTTGGGAATGCTTGAAGTACATTAGACTTTGAAATTACTCTGTCTTTAGTGTATGTAGGATTTATTTATTTATATTCTTGCTATATTTTTACTACATCAATTCATGCTTTTTATATTATTGGGCTAAGGTGATGCCAAGTTATAAATTTTTAATTCCCTTTGAACTATAGATTGTGTGAATAAATTCCATTTTTTCCCCTTACTCTTCAGTATGATTTCTCTGCTCAAAATTGCAGTGTGAACCAGTGCAGTTAAAAAGTTTTCTTTAATGGGAGTTGAACATTTTCACCTTTTTGAATGCAAGAAGAAAATGAGTTTTTCTTATTTATAGGGATATTCTGGAGCAGACAGTCTAAATGCATTTTTGTTTCAGTTCAGATTGCAATGAAACTTGAGGAATTGAAGGTCTAATATTTGGTATAATGTTTTAGGGCTTAGCTATGCTCTGCGTCAGCCTTGCAATATCTGTTACTTCTATTCTTTTCTTAAAATACCTGTGAAACCAAAACAACATTTAAGCTTTGTGCTGGAAGTGGATTTCACAATTAATAAAAAGCTTAGTAGATGCTGAAATCTAAAATTCTCCAAAAAGCAACTTTACATGTTTTTTTTTAAAATCACATGAACTTCTTAATGCAGTACTTATTCAAATTATTTTGCTCTCCCTGCTGTAAATGTAGGATCCTCTGAATAATGAGCAAAGTGTGATGTGAAAAATTATTTTGGAAACATTAAGTGAAAGACAGACTTAGAGATTTGCAGAGTGAATGAAGTATCCTGCCAGGATGCATAATTATTCCAGGCAAGAAAAGCAACTCCGAACTGTTAGACATAACGGCAAACTGTTTGGGCAAAGGAATGAAATGCTAGATTGGAATGTTCTCTAAAGCATTCGAACCCAGCTGGTATTATATTTCACTTTGTGGTTGCTAGCACAGTCAGACTGACAGAAGTTTTCAGCTACAGTTGGCAACTTCTGGAATGCTCTTCTCCTGAGGGCTGTGAAATTTGCTCCCAAAATCTGAATTTATGAAAGGTCATGGAGCCAAACATGTCAATAGAGTCTTCCTGAAAGTGTTAGGTCTGGGAAAATCTGATCTGATCACTGCTGCTCTTAACATGGCTATTAGGATGTCTTAGTGAGTTGCTAATTACCTGTTAGAGAAGTAATGTGTGGTGTGTCGCTTTTATTGGCCAGGTTCTGCCTGATCTCAGCTCAGAAACAGAGCAAATAATAGAGTGTACAGGAAACAGGGGACGACAACATGGATGAACCAGCTAGTCCTGGTCAAAGCCAGTAGCGCGAGAGATACTGCATGAAAAAGTAGTATAAAAATCTGTGTAGGTCTGTGAGCTCCCTCTTTAAATGCCAATAATACCATGTGTGTAAGAAGTACAACGTGTATCATTTTAAATAATAGAGGTCATGGTTAGACTGAAGTCATCTCCAGCATCATACAGCTTTGTGGTCATAAATTCCGACAAAGACATCATGTTGAGTGGTCTGACTTGTTACTGCATTTCAAAATGCTGCAGGCAGGAGAAAAAGTGGAGGTCAAAATGTATAGGCTCAAAGATGTTGATTTGTCAGAAAACAGTAAGTTTTAAGATAGTTTGTTGATACTTAAGACCTGGGAGACAAAGTTTATTACAGATGCAGAAATTCCTTTTCAATAGAAGTAGAAGAAAGTTTGAAATTAAACGGAGCTAGTGAGCAAAATTACTTAATAAAAATTGCTGTTAAGAACAGAACAAGATGTCAGGAATAGTTATCATAATGTTCACTCATAAAATCATGTTATACTTGGTAGATCACAGCAAACTTAAGTATAAATAGCATTTTAGACTTTTCATTTACACTTGTACTGTTGTGTTTCATCAAAGAATAATTTTTAAGGCAGAGCAATATCAAATCATTACTCCTTATAAATTCTGCAGACAACCTAATAACTGCTAAATCATCAGCTGAAGACATTTAGAAGGTACTGAACGTGAAAATGCAGGCACTTTTCAGATGATATACAGTAGCTGCAACAGGATTAGTATGTTGTGTCCAATGCCAAAACCTTAGAGAGAGGAGTACTATATGCAGCACACATTTGTGCAACTTAAATTTGTTCTTAGCCACGGATGTATTGATTTAGGCTTTGAATGGACAAAGAATGTGCATGGAGAACGTCTGACTTCCAGAGTCAAAGAGTAACACCTTAGCTCAAACTGTAGTGAAAGGTGCCAAGGTGGTCCCTCTCCAGCACGGTGAGGGCAAAGGGAATGGAGCTAACATGTGACTCAAGCACTGTTTACAATTTTAAGATTATTTCCCTCTCCCTACCTCCCTTCCCTCATCCTCTGCCTACTGTTGTGGTTATTGGCTGAAACTTGAGAGACTTAACAAAATTTGACAAGGTGTGTGGCAGGACTTAGTTGAAATGCAGAGGAAAGCTGGGGCAGCGGGGTCTGGACGCTGGCAATAGCTAACAGGAAAGCGCATCCCTTAGTAGCAGCTACATCCTATGGGATTCTGCAACTTTATTAATACTAGACAGATCTGATACCTAGTGGCACTAAACCTACTGCTTTGTTAAGGAAGCTTTCACCTCTCTGAACTGCAAAAGTCATGCCCAAACCCAAAGGATTCCTTAACTGAAACTTCTCTGGTTGTTCTTGTATATGAAGACTGGAAAGCTTTTATGGACGCAGTGTCCCACAGGTTTCCTCTAAGGTAGAGTCATAATATTGTACCTCTTTACCTCTGGAAAGCATTGAATTGTTGGAGGACTGACTTGTTTTTTTTTTCCAAGAGTTTTTCTCATGATCAGGATCTAGATTTTCAGGATTCAGCGTGGAATTTTTCAGTGATGTAGACCTGTACTCCAAGACTGTTAGTCACGTGCCTGTGAGATTCAAGCTTACTGAGCTGTGTTACTCAGTACACTGACGGTATCAGTTAATTCGTGTCTAAGCTGATTATAACTGCCTTAAAAAATTCCCTTCTGTGCTGAACCTGCAGTCTTTTTTGTATACCAAAATGCTTTTATATTGACGTAGAAACTCAGCACAACAATGCAGTAGTATTATGGAAGCAGCAGCAATAGCGGTTACCCAGAAATGATATTAAATGTTAATACCAAGCACCTAGACAAAAAGATTTTTTTTTTTCCTGAAAAATCTGCAAGTTGCATCATGATTTTCCTTGATTTTGCAGAAGTTTATAGGAAGTGACAGCTTGAATCCATATTTGAGCATTAATACGCATAAGGCTTTATCACCATAACCAACTTAGTCTGTCGGTATGAGTTCAGAAAATACTTGCTCAGCTCCAGCATAGTTTTGAAATTGTTGTTTACAGCTTGTATTAAATTGCAGTCATCTCAGAATGATTTCTGACCACCTCTAACAGTTGGAAGCAGTGCCAGAACTTCTGAAGCACTTGAAATGAACTTTAAATGAATAAAGAAGAAAAGATGTAATTCATGAAAAAATGAAAATACCTAGACTACAAATAAAGTATTAGTTAAAAACTTACAGTACAATACTGTGTTCTTTTAAAACTGTAACAAATTTCAGTGATACCTGCTTTTGAGAAAATTGGGCTGTAACTATTGTATTTCCTGAAAAAAAATAAAAGTCTGAAAAAAAGGAACTGCCTGTAAAAGACCAAAGCAATAACTCATTTTGTCTCTTTTCAGACTTGGATTTTGTACTGTTCACTACTGATACTTGTTTAGATAACAGATAGTGAAAAAAAATCTTGTCGCATTGGTTGGTGGTTTTTATTTTCCATTCAACTTTCAAGGAAGATTACCACCTTCTAGGGAAGAGGAAAGAAAAAAAGAAAGAGTATTTAGGTAACTGCAGTCCCTTAAGGAAAATATTACAGAAAAGTTGTATATGAGTTAAGTGACTCTGGGTAAGTCATTATTTGCAATAACCTATCCTGTAATTTTACCCTTTTTGCTGTACACTACAGTGGCTACATGTAGATCATCATTTTGCTAAACTGAACCTGTTATTCAGAAACACTTCATTTTGGATGCCTATTTCTAAGAATGTGTTTTTAATTTCACATATTAACGACAAATTCATTATGCAAACATTTCATTTGGATAGACACCGTCAAGGCTGTGATTTTAGATATGATTGGTTAGATGTATTGTATTGTTTCTGATCCCGGGGTGAATGAACACTTAAAGCACTTCTGCTGTGAACAAATTTCATTATGGATGTAAAATTAATTGCCCACACGTTTTTTTTCTTGGAGCAGCTTTTGGTGTTCAATTTCTGTGAACGTTCCTGCCAATTTAAGTCTGTCTCTCAAGAAAAGCAAAAGCAGAAGAGGCCAAACATTACCAAAGCAAATTTCTTGCAAAACTCATCTTTGCAATCCTAGAACAATTCTTGGAACATTAATTTGAGTCTACATTACAGCTAGTATTGAAAATATTGGTATTTCAAAGCTGTCATTGCCAGTGACAGCATATTTTAGAGATATTAAAAATAAATTAATAATTAGAAACACTGATGGTAAAAATAAATCAAAACCTCCCTCTCACTTTAAGAAACTACTGTTTTCCTCTCATCTGAGACACCTCTGTGCTCTCAAATATTTCCGTTCACTGTATAAACGGGCAGTGGTATGTGTGGTTATTCCAATGGGCAATGAACGTACAGTTACCGCAGGGATTTAACTTTTTCTGAAACGGTAACAGCAGACTTTTGCTGAGAACTGCTGATTTAAAGCTACTTGCTCCAGTCTTTCTTTGTAGTTTTTCTGACACGACTGAAATTTAGTGATGACTGCGTGGTGGCCACCGCGGGAGGCTGCAGGGTGGCTTCTTCAACCGCGGGGTGAGGTGGCAGCTCAGGTGCTGCAGGGCCGGGTCCTGCAGCCCGGGGCCACCCGGAGCCCAGCTGCAGTGAGCAGGACAGGGGATGTCCACGCAGCGCACGCTGGAGAGCAGCTCGCCTTGGATTTGGACCACTTTGTTTTAAATGGGAAGAGTACTCAGATAAAATACAGACAGAGAGTGAAAATGTGTTTGCAGGCTTGGAACTATGTGAAGTTGTGACAAACAAAACAGGTGCTTTGGCAGAGGGTGGCTTACTTGTTCTTTAAGGTGGTCTGTACTTCTGTTATTTCTTAGTCAGAATCCCAAGATGTTGACAGCGCAGACCAATGGTAGGGTTAAGGCATTGAAAGTAAATGTTCTGCAATAATTTGCTTTCTCCCTGGCTTGACCTTGCTTGCAGCACTGATAGCAGAGGTGAACTGCTGGCTCTGTTCACTGAGCCAGCCCAGCTGAGGTGGCTTAAACAGTTGACAGGGCAAATGATTGAGGCCACAGTGTCAGAAAAATGATGGGGAGGGTAGGACTTGCGCACTGTGTGAGAAGCAGGGTGGTGTTTCCCTGACAGAGGCACTGAAGGGGACCTAAGACTGTCAGCCATGTCACTCAGTTGACCTTACTAGACCTGCAGTTTCCTTAAGATGGAGTTGTGCTGAATACCATTACATTTTTCTCTGCTTGTTGTCCTATGGTGTACCTTTTCCATATAACTGCTCTACAGCATATGCAGTCTGTACTCAGTATTGTGTAACACACAGTGCCACTGTAACCATCTGAACCTCAATTATCCTAAATTACTTGTTATCCAAAAAAGAGTCTTGTCCCCTGACACATCTGTTACTTAGCCTGAGAATTGTCTTGATCATCAAGATGTATTAAACATTCCATTCCTCTTCAAATTTCCCTCTGGGAACCTGCTGTAGTCCAGGTCACCTTTTACTATGCTTAGGTACAAAGTTATGCAAGTTAAATATAATATATATTCTTTTTTTTTAACAGCACAGGTTGCTGAACAGGCTCTCTGAATAAATAATCAAGCTTGGCCACCAGGGACACACTAGGGTAGCGAATGTGTCACTTCTCAAGTTCTGCATAAACTTTGCTCCGATTGCTCTCTTGCATGATTTACCTACTCAGGGTTTTTATCCCTTTGTTTCCCCTTATACTCTCAGTTCCTTCCTTAGGCAAGAAGGTGTGCAAATGTTTCACAGTGAGTTTTCAATGAATACGCGTTAGAACACAGAAACTACATTTTACCATTATATAACTGTATTCTGTCCCTCTTTAGCTATTTGATAAACAGTTCTTATTCAAGAAAATGCTTACTAAAACATGTTTCAAGCTGTCCTAAACATGAGCTTAGTGGATATTTTTAAAATGAGAATGCACATTGCCTTATGCAGGAGTATCAAGGTTCTCCAAATTTCAGGGTCTTTCCAGGTGTAATAAAACTGAATAGAAGGATCTTTTCCGTACACCTTTTCCTAGGGCTTGAGATGCACTTTTCTGTAAATATCATTTGAGTCATGAGGCATGAGAAAATATTAAATTAATTTTGTGACTAGCTTGTGTTACCCAAAACCCAATGTGAATTTCACATACCGAATACAGTAAAAATGTCTCAATCAATTCTATAGTCCAAGTCTTACAGAAAATGATGGAAATCAGGAATTTAAAGCAAGAAATGTGAAGAAAGTGTAATCAGTTTAGAGAACTTCTTATGAGCCAAGCATAAGGCAAGTTATTCCCTCTTAATATATTTGCTCAGCTTGCAGACCTTCCATGATGTTACATTTTCAGCTTTACAAATCAAATAATTTGACTTTTAGGACCATCAACTTATCTTCTCCTCATTACATCATAGCACTTTTACAATATGCCCTGCTTGTTATACCAAGTAATTGTTTCTCTCAGCATTATATTCTCCCTTCTTATCCATCATCTCTCTGATAGCATCCTATTTCTTTGCCAGTTCTGTTTCACAGTGTCTGCATCATATTAATAATAGCACAGATGGAAAAGTTCTGTGAGGTCACTCAGTACAATCCATTTCCTGATGCAATGTTGGGCTTTTGTATATCCTTCAGTATATGGAGCCTGACAGTAAATGAGTCAAGTGACTGGATTTTCACAATCTCATTCAAGTCTTAATGCAGTGGGTTTTTTTTCTTCTGTCTTTCTCCACTTCTACCTTTTTATATTTCTTCCAGTAGCTAAAAAGTGCTTCTTGACAGATAAGAAATTGCATAGGCTTATGAAATCTCTGGCACAGAGTCAAGCACATCATATTCTTAACAGTGTTATTAATATGTTAACAGGTGGAAGCTTATTATTGTTCAGTGCTTTAAGTGTGAAATGTCTCATATGCTACTTTTTAAAATTCAACTTATGTAGTTTCCAGTTAACTTGATTAACAGCTTGGGCTGTTAACTTCTTAAATTGTTTTATTTCACAAAGACAGAATACAGTAATCGGAAATTCTTTTGATTCAACTACATCACCCACTTTGGCTTTTAGTCTGCACAAAATGTAAGTTGAATATTTTTTTTTTTTTTTTGGTCAGTGTTGAATAACTTCTGAATGTTGATTGCTTAATAAAGCTGACAGAAAATATGGAAATGAGAAAGGGAATGTCACAGCAAGTGAAACAGTTGCTTACTCAAATTGTACGAAGTAGCTTCCCATATCTTGTCAGCAGGCATTGCGTCAAAATAATGAATTTTAACATTTTACTGACTGATGTAGCTCCTTTTGGACTTTTTACAAGCCAGGTGCTTAAAGCAGTGAGAATTGTCACAGCATAGATCTGGAATAAAGCAGGAGATAAACTGCTCTGTTGAGGGCAGCCTAGACACGTACTCTCTAGAATCGCCTCTTTGAATCTTCACCTTTCTCTTCAAGTGGTCCTGATTTTTCTACCCCATACCCCACCAGATTTGCATATGAAATACGTAACAATTTAAAAAATTATAGTTAAAAACTTCCCAAAACTGTAGTAGGAAGAGGTCATAGGAGACTCAGAGATAATTTACTCAAACATGAGGAGTATTCATTTCTCTCTCTCTTGGTGAGAGGAACAGATATGTCAACTTGATCCAATGACCTGGCAACCTTGGCTTTCTGCCTTATATGCTGAGCTGCTCTTAATCACTGCATGCTTAGCAGAACAGTGTTCTGTAACAGCTCCGCACTGCTCTGTTTGCAAGAGTGATGCTTACACCGCAAGTGTGACTGTTCTCTACAGTAGTCCTTCTCCCAGTACAGGTACCATCTCGTATACACACGTGTGTGGTCTTTATGTCAGGGTAATGCCGTGTAGCCCAGTTTTCTCTTTTTGCTCATGTAACTATTTGATTTTGAGCATCCTGTGAAAGCTCTAATTCTTTTGCAAATACTTAGAGTTGAAAAAATTGGTATCAATATACTATATAAATTAAGTATTCAAATCTAAAATATCAAATCCACAGGCATGTGCTTCTGTTTAGATGCAGTCTAATAATGTCAAGTGCAAGTAAGTAGTGATCTGTCAATTGTCCTTTCAAGTGATCTTGGTCAAGTGATTTTACTTTAAAATATTTTGACTGTTTCTTTTCTCATCCTTCATCTAAATAAGATTGACAGAAGAAAAATTCTCTCATATGCAGCGTTTGCAGAGTACCTAGTGCAAAAGGGAATAATTCTGTTGTCTTCTGGAATACAATTATATTTTCAAATATAAGTTAAGGAACCTATAGCTATTGTACACAGAATTCCCTAGTGAAATCCCACGTTAGAATGATCTTCCTAAGCTGGGCATTTCAAGTACGTTACAGAGGGCCAGCATTGGTCCCTCACTCCCTACTTTGCAAACAAACAGTGACCTAAGGCTGCACATACCCCTGAAAATATAGACTAAGACTACCTCAGAGCTGTAGTCTTGATTTATAGTAGAAATTCTCCTCATAATAGAAATCTTAACAGTTTATAAATGTGTGTCAAGTCTTACTTTAATAAGACTTGTCTATGAACAAATTAATGCAATAATGTGTTTGCAGTGTACATGTGTTAACAAGATTTTACTGATACCACTTTGTGTTATTTGGAAACTAGCAAAACCTCTATCTCTAGAATCAACTGTTTTGCCAACATAGTGTTGTACCTACAGCAGACATGATGATAGTTATACTAGGTGACGTTTTTATAATTTGCGAAGGACACCTATTGAAACTACTTGAAATACTAAGTATGTGTTATAGTTCCCCAAGCACTTAAAGGTAATGTAGTCCTGCCGCTGGAGGAAACGCCTCCTTCTTTTCCATCCGTTGTGCTGACTGTGAGATGAACCGGACAAGACATTGCCATGGCTTAAACTGGCGTTATTCCTCCCTCCCCAGTTTTGTTTGAAATCTCTTGATTCCCTACATGGGTCATTTCAGCACTGTTTGCAGACCTGCACAAGGGAGAGTGCAAAGAGGGGAAGTAAGAAATGAGTAGCTAAGCATGAAAAGGGCATCTTTTGCATCAGTACAATTTCTGCCAGTTTAAACTACTTGCCAAATGTAAGTGTTCCCTGGGTTATGCTCATACAGTGTTGAGGGGATGAAGAACGGGGGGACAGGATTAGTTTTAGGGATCCTCCAGGTGTCTTGTTAAAAATTGCAATGCGATTCAAATTCATATTGGTCAAATGTTTTCAATGTTCTTTCAGTTGTTAACATCTCTTTTTGCATGTTTGTGGGACATTATCCTGTCATGCTCTTATTTATGTCACAAATAAACTGTTATTAGTGTTTTGCCAACAAGTTGCTCTAGGCGATTCTTCTCAAATTTGTAATGTGAACTCTGCATATTTTAATAATTCCTTGGGTACTACCATTAATTACTAAATTTTTTCATTTTTTAAGAAGCAAGGTTTCTGTCACACTGCATCTCCTTTGCTGGCTTAATTTTTCTGTGAAGTTGTAGCACTGATCATGTCAACCTCATGACTCGAAAGAGCTGGCATTCTGAGTCTGTGGAGTTGCCCTTCATGTAGTTTGAGTAACTTGCACCAAAGCGGATTTCAACGTTCTTTTTATTCTTGTGATTTGTCTTTAGGGATAAACCTACTGGTCCTTTTATGTGGAAGCACTAGCAGGACAATAAAATCAGTCATTGATTCTGAGAGACTATTTTGTACAGTGTTTTAACTTTGTATCTACTGCAAAGATCGGATCCTAAATTAAGATCTGTTCAAGTCTTTTATCTTCTGATATCAAAGATAAATT
Source organism: Ardeotis arabs (assembly GCA_011801015.1). Lineage (NCBI taxonomy): Eukaryota > Metazoa > Chordata > Aves > Otidiformes > Otididae > Ardeotis > Ardeotis arabs. Next base: position 14,459 of record JAAGAY010138777.1, read on the forward strand.
CAAAGGTGGTTAACAGAAGGAATGGGAATATTGTTATGTACTGTCTGTGGTGGAAAAGCCACTGCAAGCTCCATCCTTCACGCATCAGACCCATGCTTGTCCAGGGTCTAATGCGTGGCCCTGGTCAGGTTGCTGAGGGCCTGGGTGTGATCGGGTGGGAGTGGTTAAACACATTGAAATGTATCACCCGTGCCACGGTGTCTATATGCACACCCTCACCTTGGGAAAATGCAAGGTAAATCGATTTAGCATAACGCTCTTATGTCTCAAGAAAATAAAACTTTAACTATTTCATTTGTCCTCTACAGCTAGAGGAAACAGAGCGAATGCCACCAAACGTGTTGAGCCGCTGCTGCTGCAAGAGGCAGCTGAGCCTTTGATCTCTGTTGGTATTTGCCAAGAGCATGATAAGATTTATGTAAAGGATTTCTGTGACTTGTTGTGAGGTGTTTTTTTTAAAAAAAATACTATGAAATGGAAAGTTACTAGATATTAGTGAATTTATATGTTCTGTTTCCAGCTTGATCTTTTGGCATGCTTTGTTACTGGAGAACCTGATTTCTGGTGCTAGGTATTAGTACTGCTTTTGAATGAAGCTGCTGTGTTAAACATTTCTTGTATTTCAGAATGTTTCAAGCATTAGTGACCAGGCTGATGTAGATATTTTCTTACAGTGAACAAGGAAATCTACTTAATGTTTATGGCAAGGCTTTATAGGTAAAAATTATCTGTCTGGTATTTGTGGTGGTAATCTACTGCCTTTTAGTGTGATAGCTGCCACTTTTGGTTCTCTTTTAATGACACCTCATCTGCAATGCTCTTTGGCAATATTTCTGAAGGGTAATGTAGCTATTTTGTGGTTGAAATATTTGAGAGGACTTCAACTTCAGATGCATGACTGCATCTAAAGGTATCTAGCTGTATAGTTGCCTTAGGTTGCTGTACGGTCATCAAGGAAAGAGATTTCAATCTCCAGTCAGTAGGGAGAGAGGAACGGACTTTGAGGAGTTTTATAAACAAGACAAAGCCCTCCTAACATGTGCTAGGAGACAGAGGAAGGAGGATTTGAAACAATATCATGGCTGAGGAATGCGGATAGATGTGGTAGCTTGCACAATAGCCAGAGCAGGCAGCGCTCTGCTGAAGAGCCACCCCAGAGCAGTGTCAGAGCTCTGGCATGCTGAGTGAGTTGCTATGGCTACTGGCACTCAACAAGCCAGGTGTTGAAATTGGGGAAGAAAAATGTAGCTATTGCATTCAAAGTTATGACACTTGCTATTTTTCAGCTCTTTCTTTTAAAGGTTGTTAACTGTCATTTTTCACCCAAGCTATAAACTGGCTCTTTTGGTGAGAGTCTGGGTGGAATTTAGACACTCGTATGCCTTCTGTGTGAATTCCTAATTTGATGTCAGTGGCTTTTTGCTTTGAGTTTTTCTTGGATGGAGAGGGAATAGAAGATAGGAGAGGAAAGTGAAAGAAGAGAGGGATTTTACTCCAGGGCTGATCCTTTTCTTACATGTGTTTTGTTTCATAAAGACTACATATTCCACTGATATGAAATATACTGAATTAAATATTAGTTATTATTTGGAGCCAAAACTATTAAAGTGCTTTTTGAAGAATGCTTGACAGCCCGCTCTGTACCAACACTCACCGAAATACTGAGTCAGAGGCTGATGAGTATTTCGGACAGCTACAAGACTCCTGTAATATCCTACACTGAATATGATGCTAACTGAAAACATTTTAACTGTCCAAGATTATGAAGTAAGTAACTTCTTGCTATTACCTGGAAGCAACAGTTTTGTTTACATATTTATTTCCTAAAATTCAGTAAAAGATTTATATAAAAACAATTATGATTATTTGCAGTTGATATTTTATCTACAGTGCCCTTACACTTGAATGCTTGTAATAATCTGAGTGACGTATTTTAGTTAAAGAATATAATTCCCTTTATCAAATGTAATATATAGAAATTCTTACTCATAGTGAGAGGAAAAAAAAGGGAAATCATCTTCCAGTTAATAAGTGAAAATGTGAGTGTCTGCTAAATGCAACAAATGGAGCCACTGATTTGGTTTGTATGGGTTCCATTTTGTTCAAATAAAAAGTAATTGTTGAGAACTATTTTCCTGATAAATATTATGAAAGAAATTTTTTAAAATGTTTCTTTTGGAAAAATGTGTTCAAACGTTAACACATGCATAACATATATCACATACATATGTGTATTCAAACATGTATATGAATTATAAGGTTTTATGTCTTTGTAAAACATTTTAGATAGCAAGGGAGTTAAACCAATCTTTATATTCTACACTTGTGCCTACTGGCCATTCCTTAAGATAAGTTATGTGTAGTAACTTTCTGGAGGTCTTTAGAGACGTATTCTGTTGTCTTTAGGTCAGCATGGTCCAGGAAAAATCAATGAAGGTGATGTGAATGCTCAGGAATTTTTGCCCAGTGCAGGAATGCAGTAACTGTGCAGTCTGAACTCTCACACAGTGACTGTGTACCGTACTTTGATCTTTTGTGTGTTAATAATGATTTCAGATGTGGAACCCCTGTACAATGAATCAGAAAAATCAGATTCTTCCTGGTGATGTTTTGGAATTAAAAAAAACCCAGAACACAATAGAAAGGATTGAATTATCAAATTTGATAATTGTGATTTTGACTATATTTTTATTGGTTTTATACACAGTTTTTATTTTAAAAATTCTTATTATGTTAGAGTAATAAAATAGTAGGTATAGTAAATGTGTAGGTGTTAAAATACACAAAAAACCCCTCAAACTTGTAACAGGTAGGATTTGGAACTGTGTTGGGATTGTTGGTTTGTACATGCATAGCTAAAGTAACACTTCTAAGCGTTTAACTGAAATTGCTAACACGGTCAGATCACCTTTTTGTCTTTAGGCAGTAGTTGGTTTTAAAATGCATCTCCTCTATTATTTTTTCTTTTTAATGTCAAGAGAAAATAATTGTCATGACAAGATTGAGTAAGCAGTGTTCTGAGATGATACCGAAGTCCAGCATCATGATTTACCCGTGATATTTGAGCAGCTGTTGTGTGAGCACCTTCTCTTCAGAAAGCATGAAAAGGAGTCTAAGTAGCTTCTCGGGCTAGTGAAAAATGGTAAAAGTACATCTATGTTCTATATTAAATGTTTCTTTCTGTGTATTTTGAGCCTGAGATTTTCAGCAAGATATCTACATCCCAGGGAACCCAGTAGGAACTGAACCTTAAATTCTGTTCAAAGCCCAGCATATGGTACAGTTGGGTTTTTTCTCTCCAAAGTTCTTGTTGGAAACAACCAAAACAATTTTGTTCTACATCAAAATGGTCCTCATAAATATCTTACTGGCTTTTGTCAGGCAATGCTGCCATCCTCTCTTGTCCTTTTATAGTTACTTTACAAAATATCCTCTTTCTCTCTTAACCACACAAAACTCTGTAGAAATTACTAAAAAAAAAATATCCTACACAGGGGTTTTATGTTCTTCCTTTGTGATGTTTTGAAGTGCTGTTGCAGTGTATAGGAATTCTTTCAGAATTGTATTCCACTGATACTAACAGAAGTGTGGCTGTCTGCAGCGAGGTGGGAGAGTATTGTAGGAAAGTGGTGTGGATGGAGGGAGGCAGCACAACTCTGTCATCATCAGGACCCAGCAGAAGCTTTTTCTTTGCTCTCAAGTTCTACGTGTACCAAGAGGAGAGGGATGCTTGCTAAAATAGCTTCTGCCAGTTGAGCAGAGAGGAACTGTGAAGCCTGCTTAGCTTGTGGTCTGAATGAGGGGCAGGGGGTGATAAGGCAAAACCCTGGGTCTAAGAGGGTCGTGCACCTCCTGTCATGTCTCCCAGTGCAAAGACTGGTTTGTTATCACAGATGGTTTTGTTCACTGTCTGTGGGGACAGAAAGATTGTCCTCACTTCCTGCAAGACAGATAAGGGCAATTTATCCTTTCTTTTTTTTTTTTTTTTTTTTTAATAGCTGTTGTGACATAGCATGTATTTCCCTGCTTCTCTGGACACTGCCATCTCCTCTGCTTTATTTTTCAAAGCTTCAGAAGGAACCCAAGGGGACAAAAGTAACACGATTTTTAAATAGGTCCTTGGTTCTTTCAGACTTTTGGAGAAAAATTGCTACATTAGATAAATATCCTGAGTGTAAAGATTTCCAGAACAGAGGAAAGTATTATTGAATCTCATCCCGGTTAGAGGATTGGTAGCAATGTAGCAAACCATTACATGACAGACTGAAGCTTAGACTGTTAGAACTATCCACGTATAATTAGCATCTCATCCAAGGGTACTATACTCACATATCTGATAATGTTAGAAAGGTAGCAGGTTTGCCTGAATCCTCAGTTTCTACTGCCTTTTTTTTCTTCAGTCTCAAACCAAAAATATTCTTCTGAACGCTGACACTTTGTTGTGTCAAAGTAAATGCCATGGATGCAGCAGATAATTGGTGGAAAGAAAACCATGTTTTACATTACCAGTATTGTAAGAACAACACAATTATAGAAAATTATAGCTGTAGAATAATTTAAGTTGGAAGGGACCATAGGGGATCCTGCTCGAAGTTAGGACAAATTAGAGCAGGTTGCTCAGACTTCGTTCAGTCAAGCTTTGTATAGCTCCAAGGATGCAGAGAGTTCCCACAGTCTCTCTGGGCAATTTGTTCCAGTATTTGATGATTCTGAGTGATTCTTCACTCAACCCAGTATAAAATCAGAATTTTTCTAGGTTACAACTTGTCTGTCACCTTCAAGTGAAGCAAATTTTGATAAATCTTGCATTAAAAAAAAAAAAAAAAGATAAAATCCTTTATAATCCTTGCCAGGTAGGCCTGGCTATGTGCTTGACTGTAACACACTATGAAAAGACTACTGGCTTGCAAGATCTCAATTCATACTTGAACCGGGGAGGCTGATAGAGCATGGGTACGTTATTCTATGCATGTGACTTGAGGAATATGGCTGATCTCAGAAGATGATTTCAAAAGACTTCTGAATGGCCACGCTGTCGATCTCCAGTCCTTTTATTTTTTTTTCCCTTGATTATGGTAAAGTACAGATATTGACATAAAAATACTTATATATTCTTCAGAAATAATTTCACTCCTATTTTTTTAAAGTCACTATTTTTTTTGCTTTATGTAAAAGTCTTCCAGTATAATTTTCATAATTAAGAAATCCAGTTTATTTCATGTCTACTAACTAAATCTGTCTTGAAATTTAGTGACTAATTATAGCATTGACTAATTAGAATTTACAAAATAATCTGTGCAAACTTAGTTCATTTTGCCACTTGCACATCGCAATACTTTTTCTTGCTCAACTGTCAGTTGATCCTATTCCAGAGACTTGTCTTCACTGAAATTCTGTTGCTTCTTACAATCCCATGTTGAATTCTTTTTTGGTGCATTGAATAAAATATAAGCAGTGCATGACCACATAACTAAAGAATGGATCCACGTGTAGCTGGGAATCCTGGGAAATAGGAACGTCCATGGTCATCTGTGTTGTGTAAGAACAGTCCTAAATATATGAGCAGACAGCAAGGTCGCAATTTTAGCTGAAACAATGACATACAAAGAATGCACAAAATAAACAGTGTTAAAGAGCATAACTTATAAGCATTGCTTCAATTATAAGAGCAACAATTGTTTTGTTATGGAGTAGAGTGAAAATCTGTAGAACTAAATTGCATATTGGTGTAAAGTAGCTCACCATTACATAGAGTTTGAGTTACAAATGGTGCTTTTAGTGTACCTGTAGACAAGTCCTTTCTCTGAACTTGGCAAAACTGCCTGAATATTTGTGACTTTACCCTCTTGTCTGCATCTTCTTAATCAGCTTGTCACTTCTAGCTCATGCATCTTCTGTAGCCACGGGTTTGACAGTTTTTGTCCTTGTGATGTTTTCTGCCTTTTAAAAAGGTTCCTTTTTTTCCCCTCAGCAAAGATAGAGATAATGTTAGTGAAACATGGAATTTATTATTCAGATTGTAATTTGTTGATTGCAGCACGCTAATCTTTCCCAGGTTATAGAAACATAAATTTACTTTGGACGGTGTAACAGTGTGAAATTACCAACATCCGGTAAGAAGCTCTCAGGGAGTTATCTCCATTTTCCTCAGATCTTCAGGGGGTCTCCAATTTCTCTTCACTGACTTCCTTTTTTATTGCTATATCCTGCTTCCAGATTAGGGCAATATTGTAATGCGTTTAAGTTTATTATATACAAATGGCTTTACTCTTTTCGAAAATGTGATTTCTCTGTTGGTTCCTGAACGTGCTAGAGAGACTGTGCTACCTCACGTAACTTTAATGTGAACTTTAGTTCGTGCTTTGTCCTGTGATGCTCCTGTTCTTGAAATACCTACATGGAGGATAATTAACTTTCTTATATTTGTCACAGAGGTTGAAAGATCCCTAACGAAATGGGTCTCTTATTCATCACAAAGGCCTTTGGGATAAGTTAATTAGAGCAATTTAACATAACATGCTATTGCAACACATACTATACACAAACTTCATAATACGTATCGGTTAGACAACATTTTAATTGTTCTTGTATGCCAGTAAAGTGCCAAAAGCAAAACCTCCAGCTTGTGGCCTTGGACGCGGTTTCGGTCTTTATAACCTTCCCCAATACATGTTTTATGAATAGTTAGGTTTCCATCTCTGCGTGTGTCTTGGACTTTTCTGGCTCCCGCAGAAGTTCTGTCCGTGAGCTGTGCCAGCTGGTACCACTGGGTGTTGCTATCTGATCCCCAGCAGTCACTATTTGAATTATGAATGCTGAGCATCGTTAGGTCCCTTGAAAAGCTCGTGCTGGCTCTGGCTGAACTTTGAGTTAGTTCAAAGCCCACTAAATCAGCTGAGAAACCACTTGATTTCAGCTTGGTTTGGGTTATGCCTTTTGAGCATATGAAAGATGTACACGTTCTGTACAAACTACATGTATATATATATACATTTTTTTTTCCTTATGGGAGTGTTTAAATCTTAAATCAGTACTATGGAAGAGAAGAAAATCAGCTTATTTCAATTCATCTCACAGACCTGGCTTTCTGCTAGGACTCGTGCTTTGGTGATGATCAATATGAAAAAGGAGGATGAAATTTGACATGTTGACCACCAGGTGCTGTAGTTCAAGAATGATCTGTGCAAAAAAAATAGTGAGGAGTCTTTGAAATCTGTTGGTGTGGCTGTCACCCTCAATGATAAATACAGTAAGGTTTAATTATCGAAACTTCACTTTTAGAAGCAGTGTTTTCTTTCTTGAGTAATTTACACCTGAAATGTACATGGACTTCAAGCATTGTAAAGTGTTTTCTTTCTTGTTCTTTTTTTTTTTTTTTTTTCCTGAAAGGGAAGCTGTATGTTTTACTCCAGTACTTTCTCAGGTATGAAAGGTGATGCTAGAGAACACAAACAGTCATCTTCCAAGCTAGAAAATATTTATCTCAGGTGTTATGATTTCTTGATCTTCAGAGAAAATTCTATGCTGTAATCAGTGCAAATACCAAAGCCCTGCTTTGTTATCTGTTGTTTTCAGCACATGTAGTTCAGCAGCTCCTGAACAAGAAGGACGTCTCCTTTGAATGTCAGGATTGTACATGAGGACCGTACAGGTTTGCAGCTGTGATGCATACACAGAAGGGTTTTCAAGACATATGTATATGTGCTTAAGTAGAATCTGGAGTAGATGTTCTGTAAAAAGTAAAACCTGCAACAAAACCAAGATTTTGAAGGAGTTCAATTTTTTTAATAAGCCCAGATCCCTTTTTTTGAATGTTTAGTTTTTTCCCAGTGTGAGAGAGGCCACATGTTGTATTTCCAGACAAATAGTTGGCTGATTATTTTTTCAAGCAATACTAGCTTAAGAAGAGTGATTATTATGCACAGTAGGTATAAATGAATTATTTATCAAACATGTTTTCATTTTTATTTGAAAATACTGCTGCTCTGGTTTTTTGAGTGCTTTATTGTAGTAGTCATTTGCACACAAAGCAAGTAGTTACTTAAGTAAATGTTTATGTATCACCATCATGAAAAATGAAAGGTCTATTACAAACAGAATTGATAATGCTTTTTTCTTTTTTTTAATATGTGCTTTTTTAGAAAAAGTATACTTGTAAAAAAAAAAAAACCACCACCAAACCAAAAACAAAACAAAAAACCTGATGTGGGAACAGACCTGTTTCAGCAAAACTCACGTCACGAAAGTTGTCCATATGGTGGGTGGGTAACAGGGCTTTTTGGCCCTGCTTGAGATAAGGGCTTTCTTTTGGGTCATCCAGATTTCACCTAGGTATCCTGTCCAGTTTTTGCTTTCTCCTGGATGGGAACCTTTCTGTCTCCCATACTGGTACTTTTTCATTCTTTATAAAAAGTAACTGTTAACAGTTAAATACTTATCCATGGAATTTCCATGCACAGCATGCTTATCGAGTTAGTCTCTATGACCTAGTTGAGCTTTTCTACTTAAAATTAAGTGCAACACACTCAAAGACATTTTGTTTAGCTTCCTTGTGTCAAAGACAAAGTAGTGCTTGATTCTGGGACTCTATCATCCTGACAGATTTCTCTACTAGAGCTAGACTTAGCGCTTCAGAGGCATAAAGTGCTTTTGTGAGAAATTTTGTAAGGTTTTGATTTGTCTTTGCTTGGAATGGAAAGAACCTTTTGCTCCCCCTATTCATGCAATATTTTGAATGCATAAAAACGGTAGTTATTGAATAATCACTATTTCATGAAACTCACAGATAACTCATTCTTAACTTTCGGCACTAAAGCAATATTTTAGCTCTGAAACAATACATTAGGATTTCGGCTTTTTAAGGAATCATCTGGTGTGTGTTGATCTCAGAGTTTTTATATGGAAGTAATTCAAATAATGTTATAGACATTGAAGGAGAAGATTGAAGGCATTGAAAGGAGTTGGGTAAATAGTCTTTCATGTGCAAGAAATTTATCTAGAATGAATATTTGAAATTGAGTTGTTTGTCCTGAAGTTAGCTCAGGCAAGGAGTGTGCTGTCTTTAGGCCAATTGTGCATGCCTCTTCAGTTGTGTCAAGATTGGTTTTGGTGTATTTATTGGTAGACCAAGGGAATTGGATAGGAAAGGCAATAAGTAAGTCAAGATATTTAAACATGAAAAGCATTCAAACACAGTATTGAAATTAACAGCCATGAATAAATCATTCTTCCATCTACCATGTTATTTCACTGGATCTTGGACTCTGAAGGACAAATACTGTACCATGAGGGTAAAAAGGGAGAAGAATGCTAAGAATGCTTTTAGCTCCTTGAGATGGATGCATTCTGGATGACTGCTACTGCATGTTACCAAGTAAGGTGCAACTTAATCCTCTAGAGGTCAGGGAACACCAAGACTATGAGCTTGTGAGTACTAAATTAAGGGGAAAGGGAACATAATGAAGAGAGTTAGTTTTTGTTTTATAGTTTTAGTGCAATCAGAAGGATTCATCATGATGACTCTGATGAGGGGCTATATAAACCTTTTAGAAATGGAAGAATGTAAACCTTTAAGTCTTTGAAGAAAAAATAAAAACCTCATAATTTTCCTCAGAATAATTCTGAGAAGAATGTGAACTTAGTGCTCTCAGCTCATTCACTTCCAGGCAGATGAGTGCCATTTGTGCTATTTGGAGGCCCTGGTTGTATTAAGGCAAGGAGAAAATTTGGCCTTTGAGGGGAAAAGGGGAAGATGTTCAACCACCTCTGTCCCAGCTGTCCCTGGGGAGCCTCAGAGGTCAGGGTGTTTTCAGAAGGGGGGATTCTCAAGAGCTTGAGCAAGGGTGGAGGGTTGGTGCTGAGACGGTCAGGGCCCAGGTTTAGAAGACTGTCATATGCGTGTGCATTCACAGGGTGAGTAAGAACTAACCTTTTCCTTACAAATAAATTAGTACCCAAAGGTCAGAATGTAGTAATAGCGAACTGTTACATTTCCATTTGAGATGTTACATGGTGTTTTAAAGGATAACACCTAGGTGACAACCATAAAAACATTTACAGTTACACTAATTGACCCCTGCTGTGATTTGTAGTTCTACTAAACAGCAGTGTAAAAAAAACAACCCCAAAACAAAAAAAAAAAACAAACCAAACACAAATCCACATGCTCTGCAAAACTGTCAGCTGCTAAACATACATGAAGGGATTGTTTACCACGGTTTTTCACAAGCTGTCAGGCTGTAATAAGGAATTTGGAAAAGACAGATAACCCTTCCCCTGCAAAGTTGATTTTGTCTATGAACTTTAATGGAACAATTTGCCTCCTGGGCATTTTCAGATTGTGCAAATCTCTTTTCAGCTGAAGTACTTACTCGATATGCATAGACACATGCAGAGTGATCTCTTAGACTGAATGAGTTAACTGCAAACATGGACACAGTTTTTAAATCACAGCATGGTGCCTCTGTTTTCTTGCAGGGAACTTATTCAAGCTCAGTAATAAAACCAGACATTATGGCAAGAAGATTTTTGTTGCTATGAGTTGTGAAGAAAAATGTAAGGAATGGGAATTACTTCAGTGTGAGGAGAAAGGAAGCATCACCTGTGAATGGTTAAGAACGAGCACTGGGTTTCTGTACTTGCATATGTGATGCAGGGAGGAAGGAGGTGCAATCAGATGTTCTTATCTTTGGACTAGTCAGGACAAGGAATGAGCATAAAAACTGTTTTTCCTTGGAGTATGATATTCCAGTTATGATGTAAATGGTGATTTGTAAAGCTGCCGAAATTAAATGACAAATGGTAGCAGTGTGGCTGTCAGGGTATTCGATGTACAAACGTGTGTCAGCTGTAGGGAAAAGATCAGAGTTCATTGTTCTAATAGGGGAGAATTCCAAGAACAACAGTCTGCTGATTCCTGACACCTGCAAGAAGACAATTAAACTAAATTGACTACATTGTTGGGAGGTTTATAAAGCTGACATTATGCAGTGCAAAAAAAACATTTACAAGAAACTTGACACTAGTTGAAACCTGACACTGGCAACTTAACTTGGAGCGAGCAGGAACTGAAGACATAGATTGGCATTCAAAGAATAATGATCCCTTGGGAGTAAAAAAAAAAACTCTAACAGGGGTCTGCATGTCAGCAACTACCCTGCAGTGTTTTCCTTAAAAGAATGTGGGATTTTTATCTTCTTCCCCCCAAGAACTATTTTTTTCCTTGTTATGAAAAGAATCAGTGTGAGTCACATGCACACAGAAATACACCACAAGAGAACATACTGTAAGAGAAAACCAACAAGGATTTACTCATGGTAAAGAGAAAACCAAAACAAGCAAAAAAAAAAAATCAATACTTGTTGATATGATAGTATTTTGCTTTTTTATTTTTAGTTGGATTCTTAGACTATAAATATTATACTGATTTTTCTCTACTTCCTCCCTTCACAATGTGAAATTTGAAATTTTAAGTGTTAAGGAGGAAAAGTAAGTGACCAGATAACCAGCTGTTGGAAAATTTATCAGAAGACATTTTCTTATAGACTTATATTAATTTTTGAATGGTCAGCATTTAATCATAGCTTCAAATGGGCATTATATATTAGTGCCAACACCACTCCAGCACGTCAACTCATGCTAAATCTGCCTTGCTGGGTTTCCCTTTTGGAATGACTCATTGGAGAAGCACTGCTGTGGCTGCATTTTATAGGACTCTTTTCTGCACAACAGGAAAGCTAAACCAGACTTTTCAGGAAAGCACAGATTCACTCAAGGACAACTCTCTTCTTTAAGAAAGCTGAAAGAGCACAATCTGGAGTCTATTTCACTTGCTCGTGAGCTCAGCTGCTTTCAGTTAAGCCCTTTCTCAAATCCAGATCCACTGTTATTCATCCCCCTTGTCCTCTACCTTGTTTTCCAAAATCCTATAGGAAGTTTGTGATTCCTCTTTTAACTTAAACTTCCATTGTAACAGCACTTAAAATGAAGTAAGGAAGCACATTCCTACCTGTAACTCTGGTTTAACAGCTTGTCTTGCCTGAATTGCTATTGATTTTAAAGCGTGATGCGGGTTGCTATAGCAATCCTGTACTTGAACATTCAAAGGAAAATAGCGTTAAACCTATTACTTAATAAATCCTAGAAGCTCAAGTTTTTAGACTGAAACTTTCAAACATCTCATACGTTTTATATTGTATTGCCAGGGATTATTCATTTCAGTTGGTGAGAAGTTGTATGATAAGTTTGTCACACTAGCATTTTATGCGTTTTCTGTATGTGTTTGACCCAGGATGCTTTATCCATGACTGGATTGCTCGTAACAAAGGGTAGAAGGATCAATTTTCACGTACGTAGACTCAGGAGAAACTTGTCAATCATAGAATAACAATCTGAAATGGGTGATGGTGCTCACACCAGCTGCTTGACATCCCAGCAGGTGCAGGAGCCCTAGGAGATGTCACACCATCAGATATAGCTTTAGAGTGTGCAACTTGCAAAAAAGCTTCTGGCCGCAGCTCTCACCCCAGGCCATAGCTAACACCCCAGGCCACGTCATCCCTTCGCTTGAAACCATTGCTGAGCTGTCACTGTAGTAAATGAGTAGCCACTTTATTTTGATCAGCGTTGTCAGGGCTTATTTCAAAAGTGATTCTGATTCCATCGTGCAGCCCAGCCCAGCCAAAGTCAATTGGTACAATTTCAAGGTGAATTTATTCATTGTTTATAAAAGTCTATGCACAAATATATTAAGACAGTTGAATAAATTGAAATAAATAGACTTGGAGTTGCTTAGTCTTCCTAGTAATTGAAATATTTTCCCCCAGTATATTTGTAGTAATAATGCTACCTTTATGAAGACTGGACTGTGTACAGATGGGAAAGCGTGGCATTACCATATTGATAACGTATTTGGGAAATGAAATTGGGGCTAATATGTTGAAAAGGGCAGCTGAAAGTTGTCCTTGCCTTCACCTTAACACTGAAGATAAAGTTAGAAGAACGCTTACCACCAAATAATGATGCATAATTAATTCCTCCTTCCTGTGAGAATTGCTTTTAACTACCATTCCCTTTGTTTTTAATGCAAGTGTTAACTTTTAGAACAGAGAATCTGCAGGTAATATATGAAAAGTTGAGTGCACTATATGAACGGTCTGTTTTCTGCAATCTTAGGATAGGAAAACAAGTGGAAGATGTCAAGCCTGTACTGTTCTATTGATTCAAAATATCAATTATTTGTTGGTTTTTATTCTTTATGTGTAGCAGTAACAAATGTCCACAAGCTCTAGTCTTTCTGCTTGTTTCATTTTAAAAAATAATTAAATCTTGAAAATATTTTCTGTTATTCAGAAGAAAAACTTAAATTGAGGAAAAGACATAAAAGTGTTCTTATTTTTCTACAGGGTGGAGAATGAATAGAGATGAGGGAAACAGCAGGCATCAATTAGAAGGCAGCAGTTCATTACTCAGGTGGCTTTTCAAAGTTGGCACGTACATTAGCTATCAGAAGTCCAGTTCTGATTTGAGTCTGTCTTCCAAGTGCTCTCAACAGATGTAGTTAGGACAATGGAGATTTTGAAAGCTTTTGAAGAGGGGTTCTGTTGTTTATTTATTATTCTTCTAAAACAATGCCCCAAAATAAACAGAGTGATTATCGTGGCCATAAGAGGTTAAGACATGCTTTTCTTCCTCCTTGATCTGCTTTAGTGTCCTAAGTATCTACCATTGACTTAGTCAGGAAGAGCTTTAATCATTATGAGATTCCTCTTCAGCATGATGATCCCTTTCCCTGCATCCTGGCAGACAGTACCACCTTGCCTCATCGGTTGGGGAATGGATCAGGAATTATTCTTTGCGTTCCTTTCCCAAGGAGAAAGGAGCTTGGGACAGGTCCAGGCTGTAGCTGCCACTCTGCAAGCTGTCTTGCCTTGTAACAGGGGACTCAGATGCAGCTCGTGTGACTTGAATGCAGGGTGGAGACCCTTCTTCTGAACCAGTGTGAGGCTGTGGGAAGGGCAGGGGAAGAGCAGGTATCTGCAACAGAGTCCTGGGAAGGGGTAAAAACTAATTGGAGTCTGTCAGCATGGGAAAGGAGACAGTGAGGCAAGTGAGCAGACACTTAGAAATGAGCATGTAGTTAACTGAATCAGGGAAGAAAATGAAAGGTGCAATTTTTTTTTTTTCCCACTCTTAATTTTCATTCTCACTAATCTTATTAATTAATATGTTAAGAATAAGCAAAGCAATGGATTAAGATCCAAGGTAGTATCGTGAAGAAGGGAATTAAAGAACTAGAATTTTGAGCTTTCCACAGAAGTCTGGGAATATGTTTGACTACTGGAGGCCCTATTTTGTTAATATTTTAGCGGTTTGAAATGCTTTGAAATGCTAACATATCATTACATATAAATAAAAAGTTGATATTAACATAAAAGACTGCATTTTGTTCAACAGTTAGCATCCAGGGTTATTATGAAGTAATGACCTCAAATGCTTAGTTTAAGAAACAAAAGCCTTTACACTTAAAAGAAGAAAGCTGTCTGAAATATCAGCTCCAGAAGTCCATTTGTGTTTTGTTTCTTTATGAGTCATACCATTGGAAGGAAAAAAAAAAAAAAAAAAAGATTACTGACCTAATAACCTTGAACAGTAAGTTTCATTCTAGAGCAAAATTTTACAGTTAAGTTATATATCCCCTTAAAAATCAAAGTTTTTATAGTGGCAGCATCAGCTCCTTAACTGGAATGAACTGTGCTGCTGTGATAAGAGAAAAATATGTTTGACTTACGGAGATCCATCTTTTTCCCAAATCTTGATTAGTAGGTGGCAGGACAATATAGCATGGAACTGTATGTAAAGATAACCAAGATTTCAAATATGAATCTTTTACCAGTGTAAAAGATGAAGATGACAGTTGTAATCTCTTCAAACTCATAGTTTACTTGAGTTTTGGGCAAGTCTGAAGTGACTGATAGTCTCTAGGCAAGGCTTAGTGACTTGAAAAGCATTATATTGAATTACACAAATGTGAAACCTGTAAGTTTTAGGTCCATCCTTATCTATAACTTGTACAGCTCAGGGGAAGTGATCTACTTCTGGAAAAAATGTGGAGTAGCTACAGTAAGTCTTTTTTAACTTATGTCTTTTTCCATTGACTTCTGTACAGTGAGCTATACTTAGTAAATTGCACAGCCCTCAAGAGGCCGAGAATTCTTCTTTCCGTCAAGAGGAGCACTCATGGCAAGCCTGGGTTAAACACATTAATTAATGCATGTTATCATGTGATAACAGTGCAATTAACTTATGGACCCAAAATATTTACATTTTTCAATTCATTATTTTTAGTGTATAAATGACATAGTTCACTGTTAATTATTTCCAAACACTTGCATGAAACCAAGGACATCCTTCAATGAAAAGGAGGCTTATTGCATCAGAAGTGTAAAAGGTGAATGGTGGATGGATTTTCCCAAATTAAACAAGGCTTCACCTCTAGTGGCTAATTCTCTTGACTAGAGCAACCCCTAACAGTTAGGGGACTACTTAGCAGCCAGGAATGTCTCTGTCAGTATTTCTTGATACAGTTCTAAAAAACATCATCTATTCTGGTCACCATTCATTCTTTTAATATTGCAATTTCATTCTCTTTGGTATAGCTAATCTGGATTTACTTGGGATCAAAATCAGACTCTATAATGCCTATTAATTATTTCACTAAAGGTTAAATAGCTCTTTCAAAAGTTTATTTCCCCATCAAAAATGTAATCATTTTGTTCCCCTGAGATGTCTCTTTGGAAGCAAAATGCGAACAGGATTTAAGAAATTAAACAAATGGTTCAAAACATTAAGTGAACAAAAAAATTAATTAAAGAATTGGAGAGATGCTTCATTTAACTGGATTTTTTTTTTTTTTTCCAGTTCTCTCAACAAGCCTCCCTAAACCCTGAAAAAGCGCTAAGAAATTTTCAAGAGGATATTTTAGAATTGACCTGTTTTGTAAAGTAGATCCTATGTTCCATTATGGTTTGATAGTAAACTCATCTGTCTTTTTTGTGAGCACACCTGGAAAAAAAAAAGTCTTAAGCTGTGCTCCTTTGATTGCTAAGTACTCTTAGTCAGCTTTCTTGGATTGGCAACAGTGCTAGTTTTGTGGTATGGAGAAGAACTGAACTGGGAGAATCATTCTGCCCCCCAAAACTGTATTTGAAAACCATCCTGAAGCCTTCCTTCTGCACACAACTCTAGATCTGTTTGAAGCCTCGTGGGAGCTATGCAGAATTGACTTTTGTCACTGTTTCATTATTTCTTTAATCAGCCATCAGCAAGTATTAGAAAAACCTTTTCTAGGCAACAGCGAGCAGAAATACAAGGAAGGTGCCTATTAGTAATACACAAAATTCAACAAATTTTATATAATAGCCTGAGCAATCAGATGAATTAATTTTTAAAACTAGTTGAAAAGAAAAATTAAATAGATGCATTTATTCAACCATGACCATTCTGAGTTTCATGTCCACTGGGGTGTCAGTCCTGACACATTATTAAAAAGATCAGATTAAAATATGAAGAAATTTAGCTAATGAAACTGAAGGGGAAGAAAAAAATCTGTAATGTAATTGCTTGTTACAGTTTTTAGCCTCCTGTCTGCCACCTGCCATGCTCTAGGAAAGGCCATTGTATAATAACTTTTTATATTCTAACAAGATTATGTTTTCTTGCATTGACATTCAAGCACAAACATTTATAATTAAATGTGGGAATATGCCTAAGCTGTACCTTGTTATGTGTGATCTAGCTGTTTTCAGAATGTGTACTGTACCATTGCCCATTGCCCTTTTTAGCTCTGTCTTTAGCATGAATAGATGCAGAAATTTTAAGGGTGTATAGACAACAAAGAAATCGAAAGAATGAGAAGATATGAGAGAGGAATTGCCAGAACTTTGGTTTCATAATTAAGAACTTATTATCAATTCATGTTTTCTGTGACATTGTCCTTGTGAAAAGGTAATTGTAGACATAATGCCATTTAGTGGTCCCATACATTGCATTCTGAAAGGATGACTAGATTTTTCTTGTTGTTGTTTACTGTAGTTCTGTTTTACCAAGAGGATGAGTACTTCTGAAGCTGCCACATATGGCCACCTGTGCCTTGAAAATTAGTAAGAGACTGAAGATTTGGGTGGTTTTCTCATCAATATATTGCAGCCAAAAAACATGGTAGTTCTGAAACAGGTTTTTAAAGATAAGAGCAAAACCAAGAATGAGAGTAAGGCTGACTCAAATGTCCTGAATTTTCTGAGACACGCGCAGCTGCTGCCCATGCCTTTCCACCTTTCACCTTCTTTATTTCAGCATCTGACTCTTTTGCATTCCCAGTGCAGGAGATAGGATGTAGGATCCTAGACAAGGGTAAGAATGAGAGATCAGAGCACTGTTAAATTAAGGGTGGATGGAACACAATGCTGTAAAAAAAGAAATCTTCAAGCAATATACGGTGGCTTGTCTGATGACTTGTGACTAAGTCTTGTGAATGAACCCCGTTCTCAATATTGCATTGCACGGTATACCACAACTTGTTGGAACTACAAGAACATGATGTCTTGTAAGAGATGAAAGATGTTCTGAAGGGCTTCAACTCCCTGTCACATAATATACAGGCCAAGAAAAAGCTAGATAGGTTTTTTGGGGTTGTTGTGGGTTGTTTTGGTTTGGTGGGGGGTTTTTTTGTTTTGTTTTGGTGGGGTTTGATTGTTTTGGGTTTTTTTTGTTTGTTTGTTTGGGGGTTTTTTTGAGTTAATTGGAAGAGTACTTGTTCTATGCTTTATGCTGTGCATTATCTCTAAATTCAAAGGTAATAAGTGGCATTACACAAGTACCTGAAAAGGTTGCTGAATGATTTGATATCCAAAGCTTGTTGTTGTTTTGAAAATGATATAAAGCAAAATTAGGTGACAAACTCCTTATTTGATCATGCCATGATGCTATCAGAAGAATTTGTTTGAAATTCAGCAGTCAGTTGGCTAACCACAAGGCCAAGTGATGAACCAACTGATACTTGTCTGACAGCTCTTCAGCAAGTCCTCAGTCTTGTTTTCTGTGTAGGTAGCATGATTTTAGCGAGCTACAGGTAATCCAGTCATTGACAATGGAATTGGGTACTGTACCAAAGGTGACCCACAGAAATAAGTACTATGTGAGGTGGGACCTTGTTTCCAGGGGAAAAGTCTGTTTTTCTTTCCAGAGCTGTGGGGGGATGGTCTATTCAGAGCAAAATGTCCTTACTTCAGCACATGGATTATTCTTTGAAGCTTTTCTTCTAGTGCAAAAAGTCTCTGGCACTGTGGACTTTAACATCATCATTATCAAACTTTTGAATCTCAAAGATCTACAAAACAAAACATTTCAACATCATGGTAGATACTTTATAGGGACAACTACTTAGCTGATTTTCTTTAACTGTGCCTTTACGTGGTGGGTTGGTTTGTTTGTTTTTTTTTAAAAAAAAAAAATTGATAAAATCATTTGAAACTTGTTCTATGCAACCTGTTATTAACAGTATGGAAGGAAGGAAGCAACTCTGTCAAGCTTCAGGGGTCTAAAAAATTCCTGAATGCGGTCAATGCCCTAACATCGCTTATCTCATGAGACCATTGCTCAACTGTTCGAATCCTGCTGTGGCAACATCACAGCTTTTAAGACGGTGACCCAAAGGAAGGGGGTCCTGCTCTCAGGAGGAGCATCTTTTTAGGGAGAGTGGAGGGAGAAGGAGTACAAGTGTATGGGGAAACTGCTAGAAGGCAGTAAACAACAAATTATTTAAGTTTGGTTTTGATCACTGTTCTTTCCATTATCTCTGGCACAAAGCAGTGGGATAAATTTAGAATCTTCCTAGCTGTGCCCCTGACTATCTTTACAGTGAAAAATTATGAAACTGTTGAAATCTTGAAATGTTCCACAAGAAAAAAAAAAAAAATCATTTTTGACTAGGTCTATCCACATCACTTCCCTAGCAAACATATCCTTCAGTAGCACATCAGTATATGTGTTGGAGGCAGGTACTTCTCCTGTGGGTGAAATACTTTGGTGTTGCTATTAATCTTAAAGTCACAGAGGCACGTGTCTGATCAGCATATTTGTGTGGTATCATATCTTGCGACATTTAAATGTCCCATTGTTGTAAGAATTCTACAGTACTTGGTTGAATTCTAGCTACATGATGTGAAAATTTAGTGGAGATTTACTGCGGGCATAGTTTAGACAGATATGTTTGCATTGAAATATAATGAGTTCTGGCAACTAGATTTCTTTGATGTAAACTTATATTGTTGTAGAAACAAAACGTAACTTAAACATGTTTGAATCCCAAGTCATTCACAAGAGAAAAAAAAATACTCCAGTTTAAGCCTTGGGTATGATTAATTCTTTATGCCAAGAGTAAAATGGTGCATTTCTCTTTTCATAGGGAAAACAAATGGGCATCAATTCCTGCACTGGCTTCTGCTTACAATTTGTCCTCTTTGTTTATTTCACAATTAGCATACATAGATTAATAATTACAATTCGTGAACCTAATAATTTATTTATTTTATTTATTTAGTATTTAGCCCTTGTCATGTCTTTAATTTTTGCAATTCATTGTTTTAATAATGGAAAGGTTAATTGCCCTATTCATCAGACGTACTTGCTGTGAAATGGTAGACAAATAGGAATCTTCAGAGATCAAGGACATGCTGACCGGTCAGAGCTGTCACTCCAGGCGAGGGGAACTCACTGAGATAGCCTGACAGGGTCACTTCGTTGCTGAAATCTTGGGGATCAGAACTGATTCTGTTCAGACAGAATTGTACTAAAGTATAGGCTACTAAAAATAAATTTAAAACCCAACCTTATTGAACAATACCTTATGTTCCTCCTGTATGCGTTATGGCAAGGTACAGTAGAGATGCATTCCTCTTCCTTTTGCTTTGAATGGTGGTGCTTAAAATGTTTTTCAACTTTTTAGAACCCCTATGCAGAACCTGAGTGCTGCTTATATCCCGATTAATCCTTTTTAGTACAAGGCCAAATTGTGTTGCTTGCTGAACCTGTCAGCTACCTGCTGCTCTGGCATTAGACCTGTGATAAAAGCAAACCCACAATTAATGTGTACCTGTGCTTATATACGCAAAGTGCTTAATGACCCTTTATTAAATATGAATTAAATATGCAGATGTAAATAACTGGCAAAAATGACCAGAGTTGGATTTTACAAAGTCCATATTATTTCTTATTTATTGAAATATTTGCCTAAGAATCGATTCGTTGAGGTGAAAAGTGGTTGCCCTGATATAATACTGCTAACTTTTAATCTTCTTCTATGTACATATCAAAGTCAAGTAATGTGTCCTTAAAGGAGGAAATGGATTATCATTCTGGAGCCAATCTGAAGCATTTTAACATAGCCCTTTGGCAATCTTCTTCATTCATGTTATTGACTGAACCATACCTGTTACGGGCACAGGAGAAGAAAATTGTGTTTGGTGTTCTGAGCTGTGAGTCAGGTCCATCAGGTAGTCTGATTTTAAATAGGAGAAAAATGCAAAATTTTGAATTTACTTTTCTGCATCTGTTTACCATGAACATTATGCTGTTTAGACTATCTTCTAGTTTGAATAAAATAATATTAAGAATATTAATTAAGAATATTAATTCAAAATACCAGAATTGCTGGCTGAAAAAAAAATTGTGTTTTGTAATCAAACCTATTAAAACTATGTCAGACTTCTGTTTATAAGAAATGATCCAGAGAGTCCTCAGGTAGCAATTTTTTGTTTCAGCTGTCACATACTGAAATAAAGAGCAGATGGAAGATCAAAGGAAAAGTCATGCAGATTAACCACGTCAATGTAACAATACTAACAAGACAAGTGTCAATTTTTCTGCAAATAGGATTATAAAATGGCAGTTTATTGACATCTACACTTCAGCATCTGTTTTTTGCTTTACCTGTACGAGCGTCCCAATTTGCAACTGCCATAGGATACATCTAGTGGTAAACTTAGTGGGAGAAACCCAAGACAATTCCCACCTTCAGTTATACAGTTTCTATTAGTATGGACTTTTCTCAGGAAATATGCAAAAAAAAAAAGAAAAAAATTCCCTTTAAGCTAAATTTCACAAGTAAGTTGTGCAGTAGACATTATTTTTATTTTCTATGTTAGAAAAATGCCAGGTTGATTTCTAATCTGGCCATGAACACTATAAAAGTAAATGTCCAATAAGGGTATGTTTTCATGATCCAGATATTCGATAGGATTCTCTCAGGGAATATTCATTTTGTCTATCCCTCAATGTAGTTTTCCTGTCTATGTTGGGCTAAATCAGTAGTATTGTGGAGAAAATGAAAGTAGGAGGCTAAAAGGACACACTCGAAAAACCCTGTGTGTTAGAAAATAAATCTGACTATAAATAGCCACTAATTAGTTTTTGTTAGACCACAACTTTTTAACTTGCCTTCTTAAAGCTGGATTTCATAATGCTCGATGTGACAATGCTCTGGACTGCAGAGGTACCTTCCTTAACGTAACTGTCATTAAGGCTCTCTCTATGCAAATAGTTTTGTTGGAATCTTTGCTCAATTGTCATCAACTTAATTTTTTTTTTAATTGATTTTTTTTCTATGCCCAAGAATTGTATCTATCTTTTCCACTTGAACACTTGAATTTCATTTCTCTTTTCTGCAGCCAGTAATCAAGTGCCTGGCTGCTGTTCACAGATGACCAGTGCTTTTCATTCCAAACACACAATGCTCTCCAAGAAAAAGAATCACATGCTTTTATTAGATAGCTTTGCTAATTCCAATACAAATCCTTTTAACAAATCACATATGTGCATACATATATATTCAATACATTGTACTGTAGATTTTTCTTTCTCATCTTTTGCACAATTTTTATTCTTCCTGCAGCCTCATGGAAGCTGATATTCAATACCAAGGACTTTGACAAATGCAGGACTCTAACTATTCAGTCACTTTTTCCTGTGTATGTGATGAAAAATATAGGTTCCTTAGCTCTTAAAGGAAATTGGCTGAGATAAATTCTTAGGGCTGCACAGACAAAGTAGAAGGGGCAGGAGGCTGCTGTGGGCTGCGGGCTCCATCCAGCCCTTAGCTGACACTGCAGTCACACCACAGTGCTGGGCAAATGTCTGCTTTAAACAACAGGTTCTTGAGAAATACATGCAGAGCAATGCAGAGATGTGATATATCTGTGTTAATTCTAACTTTGCAACAACAGATAGGGATAGCAGTGAGGGTGCAATGGCATGGGCTTCCACAGCTGGGATGAACCAGGCTGTGCCGTCTGCAGTGATGGTCTCCATGGTGGTGGCACGGCAGAAGAATAGCAGATGCCACTGGCTGAGGTTGAAGTGATCTAAAACTACACACTTCTGCAGTGAGTTGTACGTGCATTGGGTGAAAGGATGTTTGAATTTAAAACAAAGCTAAGTGTTTTTCAACCTGAGAACTTGAATTTCTTGGCTGAAGTGTTAGCTTCGGTGGGTTGCTGTATTCCTTTCCTGACAGGCATGTTTGGTTACTGTTTTCATGGAGGGAAGAAGAAAATAGACTTATTCCTATTGTCTTTGTAAGCACCTTGTCTTTTGAGTCACATGCAGACGATACTAGCTGCAAATTAATTAGTTATCAATATCTGAGTGACATGAGATTTTTCAAGAGTTGGTAAATTTTATTCAGCTATTGAAATTTTACATAGTATGCTAACATCCTTTTGAATTTAAATATTTTAAATTACTTATAACTTATTCTATTTGGTTAAAAATGTTCTTTGTACTTCTTTCAGCCTAGTAAAATAGAAAAATTTAAAAATACATTAAAGTGTAAATAACACTTCTTGCTGACATTGTTTCCAAAATGATTCTTTGCAAGGTAAGCCAATTTTTAAAAAACAAAACCAAACAAAACAGAAAAACAACTAAACAGCAGAAAAGCAACCACAAAAACCATAACCCCAAACAAATTTTAAAAAAAAAAAAAAAAGTCCTCAAAGAAAGGAAGCAAAATAGAGTTTTATTTTATCTCCACCAAATCTATGAGTTACTTTATACAGCATTATTATTGGGTTTAATTATAAAACTGAAAATAGGCTCAGCCTGATCAAAAGGATACGCTGTGTAACCATAAGCTCCAGTCACAGCAGTCCGGTTGCAGGATGATGACCTCATAAGGAACCTTTTGAGGAAAAAAAAATTTCTTTGCATGTCCTAGAAGTTAACCCATGAATCCGAACTGATGCAGGGCAGAACTATTCTGTCCTTTGATTATAAGGCCCGAATTTTTCTTCAGTTCATACTGCTTCAAGGCATGACGTGGGCTCAAGCCTCACTTTATAGCCTGTGTGGCACCTAGCAGGAATGGCCAGCCTCGGCGTGCTTTCCTTGTGGGATCCTAGAAGCGTGTGTTTTGCATCGATTTCTCTCAGCAGTCACTAATGCCTTGCTCGTGGTCCAGCCCGGCCTCCTCCACAGAAGCGTCTGCTTCATCTTGTGCAGAGCAGCGTGGAGCTGCGGGCAGCCGAGTCACTCGCACACACATTGCTGTAGGCAGCTGTTTGGTGACGGGCTAGCAAGGAAAATGTGCTTTTAGGTCATTCGCCGTCTTGCCTGTTACAGACATTTTAGGTTTAGCCATAGATGCTATTGATTACTAAAGAACGGACGTACTACAAATAAATTTAACTTGTATTTTCCATACATAAATAGTATTTTATTTTTTTTTTTACCTAGAGATGAGCTATTTTGTATTACCGGTTTTTTTTTTTTTGCTATTACTGTGAGTTGTCTCTAAGAAAAACTTAACACCACTTGAAAATAAAGCTTGCATTAAGTATTCCTAGCGGAAATATTGTTTGCAACAGCGTACTGCTAATTATACTTGCCTTTCTTCCTCTGCTGCAGTATGCTTACAGATCATATGTCAGAAATTGAACTTTCAGATGTTTATTAATACTTTTAAGTGATAAGCAAAAATTACCTATTGGAAAACATAATAACTACTGAAATAAAGCAACTACTTATCTCCACCACAAAGATGGGTTTTAAGCACCAAACAGAAGGTTCAGTACTTTGGCTCTGGTGATGCTGAAGGCATCAGTTAAATTTGAATCCTTTGATATGTTAATTATTTATTGTTGTAAATTATGCATCCTCTAAAATCAAAGACACACATAACCTATAATTTATTATTCATTTAGCATGAAAAGTTGTCTTCATGTAACAATTTCTCTGTTAGGTACAGAGTTCTGATTAGAAATAAAATCTTTTAGTATGAGCCTACAGTTAAAACATGAAAGAGGTTGACATTTTTCTGAAAATGTGAAAAGAGATTTCTGAGACACAGTTTAACCCCTACAACTTCTTTGACAAGCTTCTAACTTTGGTGGGTGATGTACAGTTGTGGATTCATTAGACACAGAGTGAAAGTGACTCTAGCTTAATTTCTGTATCTGCTAGAAGATCAGTTGTTGAACATGGATTTTGTTGTTGCAAGACCTCTAAAGAGCAGTTGAATGTGTTTTCATATACAACAAATTTTGCAAATCTTGATTCATTTTTACTTTGAAGAGGAGACTGAAATTCTTGGAATGTGTCTGACTTGCTCTTTGAATTTGCTTTATTGTGCTTCAAAATTTAGAACAAGATTACAAGTTTTGAACCAAACAAACCAACCGATCTGCACTGCATGATTACAGACCATGGGTATTTGTATAGCTGTAACAAAATTGTAATAATGTTCAACTCAAAAGTTCATGTCTTTATTCTTCTTCTTGTGCACTGTGTATTCTGTTGCTGTTGGAACAGGATGTAAAGTAAATTTGTGGTTGCTAAGATATTGGGATTTCTTAGAGACTATTTTTTTTGTTGTTGTTCCGGAAGAGAATATAAGTGCGTAGGGAAGAGATTGGTTTTGTTTCTGACTAAAATGAACAGGAAATGGGTAAAAGGTTTCTGAAGTGTAATTCATGTGTGTCATTTTTGTTGATCAATAAAATCTGCATTGTTCCCAGGCTTTATACATATGTAATACTCCTGTTTTGAACACACGGGAAAGTCTTGGGGCCAACAGAGATGTCTTGTTGACTAATTTGTATGTTCTTACTTTTCATGTTTTGTTATAGAAAAAAAAAATGCAACGTTGTGAAATATTGTAGCAGTCTGACTTTTAGTGTGAATAAAGAAAGATGAACAGAAATGCAGTAGAGCACAGGTAAAGACTGTTTACCTGTGCTGTTTAACTTGTTTAGAAGAGTTGGTTTGATCGTCTCATGATACTAAGTGTCTTCAGATATTTCAGACTCATTACAGCGTTTAGAACTAGTATATAGTATATACAGTGAAATATATAAAATTACTCTGTATGGAAGCGTGTATACCAAAGGTAAAATCTTCAAAGAAAAGAGTAAGTATTCTGTGAAAGAACTGATTTTGGAGACGTGCCCAGTTCAGCAAGTGTGTGACACCCTCCTTTGATCAGGCCAGTAGACATTTCTTCTTTTGTGTTGTAAAACAATAAGAATTGAAGTGAAAGATGAATGCCAAATCCACTATTGGCAACCCTGTGATTTGATTAGATTAAAATTAAATTGGGCTGAAGTTCATGAGATTAGGAAAAAGTCCCCAGAATGTGTTGAAGCAGTTAAATTTATTTTTATGCTCTTGTTCTGGGCAAGAACAGTGGACAAAAATGTCAGCAAAGTGCATCTTGTAGAGTATCTGCTCAGGAGCTCTTGCATGGGCGAGGAAGATCCTTTCTCTTATGTTAAGTATGCAAGACTCATGTGCATATTGTAAAGAAAAATGAAAGAAATGTTTGCTAACAATTTCCACTGAGAATGGGAAACCGAACCTCTTTGCCAGATTAAGAAAAGAAGGAACATAAGGTGATAACAGTTATTGTAACAAGTCCTGCATTCCTTGTAGCTTTGCCTCTAGGATGAAGCAATGCTTTTTTTTTTTTTTCTGCCATAAAACTCTTTAAAGCTGTTTGTGTGCATATTGGTATTGCACACTGATTTTGTTGAAGAGAAAAATGATCCAAAATAAGCAGAGAGTTTTTTCAATAGTTCTTGCAAACTCAGCAGGGGAGCTGAGTTCTTTCAGCTCTGTTCTGCGTGTGAAATATTTTGAATAGCTCCAGAGCGCAGCTAATGTTTCTAAGGCTTCCTTAAGGAAAGGTCAGTACAAACTAAAAGAAACTGTAGGCGGTAAGTCAAAATAATAGCAAAAAGTATATTCTTCCACATGTTTGGCTATGTTAACAAAGCTCAGCTATTCAGTGCTTATAATGGTCAGTGTCAAAATAAGAATATCGCTAACCATCTTGCAGAGACAATGCAAGGTTTTGTACATGTAAATGTAAACTCTCTGTATATGTATGCATATATATTTTAATACAGTTTTCTGCTTCTGTTCTTTTATTTCAGTTAGCAATTGCTTTTTCCTTTCCCTTAGATGGAGAGAGAAGACTGTTTACTAGTTGACCTTAGAAACAAGCTTGGTTTTTTTATGAACTAGAAAAATCTTTGTCACTGCACTTCTCTGTAAATGATGAACTGATACGTGTTAGCCATTTCTGTTGTTCCCTGTGTTTTATTTGGTTAATTATTGTTAAGGCAACTGTTTAAGATTGGAATGTACTCTCAATTTTTTTTTTTTTTCTGAACTCAGATCTTCATAAATATAATGCTGCAGAAAGAAATCCCTGTCGTGAAACCATTTTTGCTATCATTTCATATAACAAAAGATAATAAGCTTATGTCATAATCTAGGAATATATTGTCTGTAGTATAAATCTTTATAATGTTAAACATATTTATTACATTTTCCATCTTGCTGCTGACATTCCTATTAATGCTTCGCTTAGCAAGGCAGAAATAGTACTTCTGTTCTTTATAGTGCTAGAAAAGATGGAAAAAACTCTTTGTGCACAAATCACAAGAAAGCATTACTTATCTATTACAGAGATTAAATACATGACCATAAACTCCTTGCAATCATGTGACTGAGTAGAGGCTTTTTCGGATTGCTTTAATAAATCCTTTAAGTATGCTTTCAATTTCTCAATGATTCCTGAAAAAGCTTGTAAGCTGCTGTTGTGCATCTGTCTCCGTCTACAGTTCCGGTTATGAATATTTGATATGGCTTATCACCGCCCTTGTGTCACTGGTTTAGAAGACACTGGTGTGCCATTTGTTAGCACTTTTACTAGGCAAAAAGAAAGGGGGGATATCTAGTTTTACAATCTAGCCTCTCATTTCCTTTTGTAGAAGATATAAAAAATAATCATGTTTGTGAATGATTGATGAGGTGATAGTATTTCACAGATTTTGAGACCTTGGTCCATTAGCTGAATAATTTTGAGAAGTTGTCTTAGCTTCCTGTACGCCGTGCACCAGGCACTAGGTCGATGGTATTGTGATAGCACCATAATGAAATGGGATACTGGAAAATCTGCTGTATCTCTAACTGCTCAAATTCTCTTTTCTGGTGTAGGAAACTTAAGCCAGATACATGCATGTCCTTGTGTGAATACACTGTTCAGTTGTGTTTACATTTGAGTTTTTCCTTTTTAGTTATTTACAGTTATTTAGACATTTATTGCTAGATTACTGTAAATCATCGCTGCTAACCATGTTAATGCCTAGTAATTGTTGAAATGTCAAACCTTCTGTAAGAGTACATAAAGTGATTTCCTGTGTGCTCCCATTTGGTCCTAGCAAGCTCATTTTGATGCCTACCAAACAGCCCGTACGCATCTCCATACAGGCACTCTTATAGTCACAGAGGGGTGTGTTTTGGTGGAAGATAAGAGAAGCAAGTATGCTATCATTTGCAGAATGTTATTTCTTATTTTGGATGAAAAGAGGGATGTGTGATAATGACATAACCTTGGCTTCTTCTGAGTCCTCAGTTTTTGTTCAAGCAGGAAGGAACTGTTACTCATATCACAATGGGTTTAAAAGGTGACAACAATTTAAAAAATCTCTGAATGTTAGGTCCAAATGAATAAAGAAATAAAATGGAATTTTTAGTTATCTGTTTTGGATTCTTTTTCAGGAATACTTTATCTGAATGAGCTTATATAGCCAGGATTGTTTGCAGAACAGCATATTTTCAGTCAATACTAGTAAATAAAGCATGCAAATGTTAGACTTCTAAGCGAGGCTGTTCTAAAAATAAATGTATTTGGTGGATTAAAATCTCTGAGGATGGTATGATTGAATTTTTTTCCACTATAGATCCTGCAGTATATGTCTGCAAAAGAATTCCATTTGTGGCACTAGACCAAGTGATTTGGGTTAAAGAGGTTTTGAAAATAAAGTAATAAATGTTAAAGCAGAAGATGCTACTAAATAGCATAATGCCATGCAAATAGAGAAAAAAATAATGTATGAAAACTGCAAATGTATCTGGGTACATGACTGAATTGGGTTCAAGAGTTCAATGAGAGCATTACCTAGCTGTCTACATTTGATGATGTAATTGTATTTGCTGATGCCTGCTTTCAGCACATGAAGATAACAGATCTAGGTAGCTGTACATAAAATCAAAGACAATTTACTGCCATTCACCTTTAAAACAAGATTTTCTTTTTACCTGTCATAATTTGTCTTGGAAGGAAACAGAATTTCCAGAAGAAATCTGATTTGGGATTTCATAAGTCTGTAAAAACAGATGATGATGCATTTGGTAATTAGAGCTAGAACAAGCCTGCTTGTGTTCAGTAGCTTAGACAAATTCCCTTGCAGAGTTGTCAGTGATTGCATTAGTTTCTTAGGTCTGTGTTCTATGACTATTCTTGCTAAAATTAGTACCATTTTCCTCACTGCAGTTTTATTTGTTGAGGCATTTGTCCAGGAGGTGTGTTTATTCCCTTCTTTCAGAGAATTAGCATATATTCCAAAAATTCAAAATTAAGTCAAATAAATAAGCTATTGGCTTCCTATACTTTCTGTATCCTCAAAAATGAGATATTAATGTATCAAAGGAGATGGAGAATTGTCTATATTTTAATTTGGGCATGATTTGAATCCAACAGAGAGAGCATGTGGATGAACAAGAGTACTTATGCAAATATCATCTTAGGAACACTGAATTTGTATTTCCTTTCTGTAAAAAAAAAAAAAAAAAAAAAAAAGAAGGTATAGGCAGTACTCTGATAGTAAGACGTGTCTAAAGATGTTGGTGAATATAGAACTCTGAAGACGATACTTCCTGATTTTCACAATGGAGTGAAGTATCTGGGATAACATGTAAGATAAAAAGAGAGTATATGTTCCAGGGATTTCTGTTAGTAAAAGCTAAGAATAATAGCTGAGATCTCACAATGATTCAATAAATTAACAATATAGATCAAAATCTTTTTAATGACGATTGCTTTTTTTGTAATTTTGAAATATATTGGCTTATAAAGTTTATAAACTATTTTGCGAGGCCATGCCAGAGGAATTGTGTGTTTGTGGTTTTTTTGTTTGTTTTGTTTTGTTTTCTGCTACTATCAGTTTAAAAATCAGCATGCAATCACAAATGATGTTTCACATGTTTAGATTCTTGGACATGGTTACTCCTGAAACTGAGAAATGCAGCAATTATTTAAGTCAGTTACTTATCAAGTCAATTAATGGAATAACGTCATAACTTTTAAAATGCATTTTCCCATCCCCTGAAATCTGTTGTTATCTCCAAGTTGTAATGCAATTTCATGACCAGTTCTAAATTCGCAATTCAGTGTTTGACGTGTCTTCTCAACCAAAAACTGATTGGGTGCCAAACCATCTCACCTTAAGGATCTTAATAAAGTGAGAAAATTGGTTTCAAATTAACTCCTTGAGATTGCTCACATGAATAGGAGAGGACTGCCTCATGGCAGTTATACTTTCCAGTGGGCTCTGCTGTTTCTGAAGGGTTTGTTCTTTGAAAACTCTGTAAATTTGCACTTAGAGCATGCAGAGAGAGCTGCTCACATCCCAATGCTCCAGACAGCCAGACCTTTATTGCTCTGGACAAGATCCACTTTTTCCATTCTCACTGAAGCAAAATTTCCCCCTCTGTCTTCCTAGTTCTGCTTCCTCAGTATTTCTGCTAAACCTATGATTTCCATAAGTTTTGATTGATTTGCTTCCCACATTTCTTCCTAAGGCCGTTCCACACATTTGAAGATTGGCCTTTCATCCCTGAGCTCTTTGCTTCCAGAAAGGCTTTTATGGCTCTGGTGGTTCATATGTGCTGATCCCTCCAGCTAGCAACTTTCAGTCTCACTTCTCTATGACAAAGGCTAGTATTTTTCACTGGGATATTGACAACTAATATAGAACTGGTTTTATTTATTTCCTATTCCTAATGAGTTAGGCCTTGACTGCTGCACCAAAAAAGTGATTGTGGGAGTCGCTGTGTAGTTGGAAGTGCATTTTTTTAGAGGAACGATTTTTTAGAGGCAATGAAAACTGAATTTATATGCTGTGCCAGAAATTTTATCAGCTGGATGAATGTGTACATGTTGTAATACTCAAATATTCTCCAAAGAAAAACACGATTATTCTGATATCTCCAAGTATGCATATAAATATTAGTTTGCTTAATTTTTTTTCTTTAAATTTTGCCTATTAACCGTTTTGACTGATGCTGATAGTGCTTTGATAAGTGCATACAGAAAGGTAGAAGCAACCTAAGCTATGTTTTCCTGCTTTATAAAATTAATATAATACAAGAATATAAGGAGAATGATACATATTGAATGAAAATCCACGCTAATAACCAGGACAAGAATTTCTCAATGGTTTCCTTGTCAATAGTGCATTCCTGTGTTGGAGTGATTGAGAATACTACTGCTGCTAACAACAATAAAACCCTCAAAATGTTACTGTCTGTCCATTCGTTTTTTTAATTGTAGAACTTAGAATACTTGAGGTCATATAACTGCAGTTCTTGGCTTGAGTAAGGAAAAGCTTGAGAAACATACGTGTGCTGGAAAAGTTTGAAATAATGTACTTTAAAAGTTCCAAACCCAGAATTCAGCAGAAAGAAATGAAGTGAGCCTAATAATATTTGTATCCTCCAACCTGTTTTGGTATTCTGGAAATTCTCTTCCTACTCTGCTTAATAGGTAACCCTTAGGTAGAATGTTAGGAGAGCTATTCTGGTATCTACTTTCCACTATTTATTTATATTTGAAATAAAATAATTTGGACAAGGAAGATAATCAGGAACATCATAAAAGAATAATTGGTGAAAAGAATGGGCATGTGAAATAATTGCAGGACGTGATTCCTTCTGCTGGAAGTATCTTTTTTATGATACTGCCCAGTTCAATATATAGAAGCGCAAGAGGTTTTATCTGTGATCATTGACTCCATACAACCGAGGAAGTGGTAAAAAGAAAGGGTAATATTTCTATTTCTTGATATTAGCAAAATCCTTACTATATTGAGAAAGGGATATTTGCCTCTTGCATAGAATAATGTAAAGGGAGGAGAAACTGCAGCTGTTCTGTTGCTAAAGGACCTCTGATAACAGAATTAGTTAATGACATGAAACTTTTTGCACTGACATACATGAAATGATTGGCATATGGCAATAATTGGTACTGGTGTATTTTCATATGCGGAGTGTGAGTATGTGTGGTATCCAGGTGAGCAGGGAAAAGGGCACAATGCTAGGCCAGAAAAGTCATAAACCTGATCTACTTGAACTGGGAGATAAAGGGGGGGAAAAAAGGGATGTGCTGAGCTGAGAATCAAACATCCATCTTTGGCACAAGTAAGGGGGAAATTTATTCTGAGACAAGCTACAGTATGATATTCTTCTTGTAATAATAAGAAAATGTAGGATATCAGTTATCCTTTTAAAGCAAGGAGAACAGGAAAAGCAATCACTCAGTAATAGAATGTTTGAATTAGGAGTAATTATTGCAACAGTTGATTTTGCTATATAACTCTCTACTCACCTACTTCGGTATTCATTCTGTCTTCTCATACCAGATGAAATCGCAATACATCGTCTTGTCTAGTCGCAGCTAAACCGTTCACAGCTTCATAATGTGTATAACACCTTTATTTACCTGGGGGTAATTTTACAGTATGTCTGTCAAAGATTCCTATAAAACCATCTATTGTTTACTGTCTTCTAAGTACATGTTGCTTCACAAGTGTCATCTAAATGTTTTTCTGTTCACCTTTTACTTTGTACATTTATACTCTGTCATTCTCATTTTTTTTTTTTTTTTAAATCATTTAGTCTGCATTCCAAATGATGAACCTGTAGAGATTTCTAGCAGGAATACTTCCAACAGTCCCTTTCATGAGCAGTGCTGGTACACAAGTCTTTTAGTCATCTCTGGAGGTCAAGCTCTCCTAAGAGAAACTGTGGACAAGCATCTCTCAGCTTGAGCATGGCAGTCCTTTCACTGGACAGCTGCACTGACTATGCTAGATTAGCTTGTAGAGCCCCTAGATTAATTAGTTTCCCTTCCCTTGGGTAAACTGAGTCTAGTGTCGTCTTTTTTCTAAACAAGCTCATTTTAAAAGGCTTTCTTGGTTTTATTTCCTTGAGAAACATCCCTGTGATGATGTATGGGACAGGAATTACTAGGAAATTAAATGTATACTGTCTTTTACCATGTGTCAGATCTTAGGCATTCTTGTTAGCCATGCAACCTTCTAATAGCAGTATCATGCTCTACAAATTCTTTTGGGACCTGGAAATGCGTCACAGTATGCAGTAAGATACATCTTCCTTTGCCCAGCCTTGCTCGTTAACATCATGACTTGCATTTGGTTTGGGACTGGTTTCTACAGTATGTCCAGTGAAGAAATTATCAATCAACCAATAATGATAATAGAGGATAATCTATACCTATAATATTATAATTAGAAAATAAAAGTAGTTTGATTTGATGCTGCTGCCATTTGACCAAATACAGAAAAAAAGTTTAGCAGAACCAGGATTTATTTGGGGTATGAGGATATAGGAGAGCAAGCTGAGCTCAGAGTAATATTTTATCAATCCATTCAGCAGAGCTGTAGGAGAGTCCTAAGCTCTCATGCCATGAGGAATGAAGACATCACTGTCTGGAGTTAAGCTGCCATAGAGAACTATTTTTATGGAATAGCCAGCAGAACGGAGTATGTGCTTGGCTGCCTTAGGGTGACCAAGGGAGGGCATCTGTGCCTTCAGCTGCCACAACTAAATCCAACAAGCTGCCTGTGAGCACATCGCTAAAACAAACAGCTTGGGCAGTTTAGGATGTTGGTTCCTCCTCCTGGCTTTTTGTCCATGTGTGTCCACATCTCAGTGGTTGCTTTCTGCTGTCTGCCATAGAAGCACTTCCCTGGAGGGGAAACCAAGCTTGGAGCAAACCTGCTAAAGCTGGATAGAAGACAGAGATCCTGCTGAACTACTGTAAATGAGCGACTTTGAAAGATTCTTGTATGACGTGAAATTATATTATGTGTGAATTTTAAAAGAAGCAACTTGTCTTCATTATTAATCCTTAAAGTTACTAACATTAAATGTACATAAAGCTGAAAAGATTTAATTCCACTTGGCAGTATTAACGAGTATACAATAGTTAATTCTTTTCGTTTATTTCTTACCTGCACTGCAGTAAAATGTTCCCTTTGATCTTTAAAAAAAAATTTTCCTGTACTATATTGGTAGCTAATATATCATTCTCCAAAACAAATTCAGTTATTTCTTCCCTGCACTGCAGTAAAATGTTGCCTTCAATCTTTAAAAAGAAAAAAAATATCATTTGCTATATTGGTAGCCAATGTATCAGTGTCCCAAATAAATTCAGCAGTTATTCCATTGTCTGAGCTTCCACTTAGGAAAGTTGACTCCTATTAGCCACCCCTTTGTAATGGCTTGTGGGAAGATAGAACAGAAAACCAAACTAATGCAGCCATTTTTCAGTCTCTTAAAAAGATTAAAGCTGATGTAAAAAGACTCATTAAAATAGAAAACATTAGATCATTAAAAAGCCATTAAACGACCTCACTCCTCTGATTTATTTTAAAATAACCTTATTTGGTCACTGTTTTAAAGTCACAGAATCTGATCTTTTGTTGCTAACTATTGACAGTACACCCACCATGCAGCAGGAGGACATGTTCCTGATGAATCCATTTTTTGTAAATCTTCTTTTAAGTTAGTTCTTCAACCTTTGTAAATCCTGCTACTGCAGTCACTTTGGCCATATGCTTACGTTCAAACATGAATAGATCAATTGAAATCTGCACAACTGGTTACCTACTTGAAGAGCAACGTTCAGAGTCTCAGGACCTATTAAAGTAACCCACACTGAATTCTACTAATGCCTTAAAGGTTCTTATTGAATTCGAAGTGCTTTGCGTACAAAAGACATCAGAATTTTAAGCAGTGTTTTCTGAAAAGCTAAAATCTGACATGCTTTAAAGCACACTTTAGCTCCTAAAAAAAAAGGCATATTTTCTTTAACCCAACATAGCAATGGAAATCCCAGGCCATGGGAAAAAAAAAACCTGACCTTTATCACAGTTCTCATTTGATCTTGGCCCTGGGTACTTAATGACTCGCACGTATGATTAACTTTAAACATAGCTGCTGTCCCATGGAGTTCATTGAAGTTAGTCATGTACTTAATAAGCAAGCATATTTATACTTCTTATGTGGAGAATTGGACTTTTCAAAAGGGCTTTTTATCTTTATGAAAAGCCTCTTAATTTCAGCAAACAGGGATTTTTTAAAAATCTTGTTCCTTTTTCTCAAAAGAGACTACTAATACTTTCAAAAAAATGTTGCAAATGAGTGTAAACAAATTATTTTAGAATGACTGTGCTCAAATTACTGATGGAGCTGTCGGGTATACTGAGAGGAATAAATCCAATCGATCTGCTCTGATAAACATTTTCTGATTAATTTGTACATCAGTTGTTAATTCTGAAAAGCATATCTTCATAAAAAAAGAGTGAATCAAGAAAAGGTGAGAGGAGTTTCACAAAATATTCTCTTGACAGAAACCCTCGTGAAAAATTGCCTACCATAAACATATAATTTAAAAAGTCATAAATAAAAAACTCCACATTTCCAGGAGTATCTCCAACTTGCCTCCCAGACTGCTCCACTGAGTGCACTGCGCGGAGTTTCTCGTTAGCGTAACCGGGAGCAGGGTTTAACCTGAAACAGCCACATGTAAGGCTGCTCGGCTGGGCATGGCGGGGGGCCACTCTGTTGTTTGCATATCAGCTGCATTTCCATAGTTTATGACTGGTTATAAGTGAATTGACATTCACCCTCATCTTATCCAAAGGTTCAAGCTTAATAAGAACTTAATTTCACCTGACAATTATTTTGTAGTGTACATATTGGATTTTAGGAATAAGATATTTGAGAAAGTTCTTCATTTTTCATAAAAAAAGTGGCAGGTGCTTAACGCTGTTCTGTAGGTGTCTTTCCTTTCAGTCTGAAGAAGGCAATTTTTTATCATGTATTGCACCTGATGCTGTGTATCGGTGTTTTTGTTTATACTTCAGCTTTCGTTTTACCAACATTAACCACTTTTTTGATACTACTTCCAAAGCTTTTTGCTTTGTGACTATGTTAAAGCATTGAAATTGATCAGTCACATTAAAACTAACTAATTATTTTGAATCATACATAGGATTTTGGACTGAGCTTTATGTTCTAAATGTTTTCCTGCGAGTTCTTCTGACAACTGTTGTCAAGAGGAGTAGATATGGTCATGTTTTAAATTAAGGAATTCAGTGCATGCTAGGTGCTTGTCTAATATGGTTGAAGGGAGAGATAATACTTCTCAGAAGAGATTGTGGAGGTTGGGCTGTCTAGCAAACAGCTGTTAATTGCAATTTTCCATCTGATTATCTCTAGATGTATATTTCTACGAGTGTATTTGGAAATCAAAAGGTCATTTAGAGGCTGTAACTCTATCATTCCATAGTAGAAGGAAAACTTTTCAGTTCTGCAAGGGTATATAGCAGGGGAGCTGTGCTTGTGGAGTACTTGATAGAAAGTCTGCAGGTCTGCTTCTCTTGTTCCATAACAAAAGTAGTGGGGGCTAAGTAAAAAGTTAATCTTTTATGTGTTTCATACACCATGATCCTAATGGGACATAAGGTCTAATTCCTGGATGCTTCTCTAACATTCCTCAAATCTGATGGAAAAGCTAGGTGAAAAATTGAGGCTTGAGGCTCATTGTTAATGGTAAGTTCTGGAAGAATTCTCCCATGTAAAGCAGCTCAGGATAGCTCAGACCTAACGTTTGGGGACTGTACTAGATGACTTATCAAATCTCAAGGTCGTCTCTGGCAGTTTTCTGTACTCTCTGCTTTACTTTCTGTAAAATGGTCAGGCAAATTATTGCTTTATCATCCTGGTGTTGTGCCTTGTGCATAATTTTGCTCTGCTTTTCCTGCAGGTCATTTGAGTTGACGTGTGAATCTACTGCAAGCAATGAAATAGGAAGATAACTACTATAGGTAAGTGTTTCTTAGAACAAAAGCTACATGTCAATCATTTACTACCAGGGAATGGAATTGAAATCTTTTGTCTGGTGTCACTATAGTGAGAAGTCATGCCATGCTACTGATAAAGTTGTCATTTCACTATGAAATGCTGTTTAAACATGATTCCTTAGAATATTGGATTATTATATTTCAGTACCACTTCTTTCATGTGCTCATATTTTCTAGCTACTGAATAACCATGTATGGTAGTTAATGTCCCAATTAACTGAATGTCAACTGCTGGTTAGCCTTGTTTTGTTACCATCACCACACAAATTCTCTTATAGATGTCATTGTCCTCATGACTGTACTGCTCAGAATTGGACTGGCCTGAGGCTAAATCCATGTTTAGTAAAAGAAATTCTCAGACATGGAAATCTGAGGTTTGCAGGAGCAGAAATTAAACCAGAATACAAGAGAGGACTGTAAAGCTGAACCTGCCTGAGCAGTGCTCAAATTTGTTCTTTTTTGAAGCTACTGGTGTTTTAAAATATGAGGATGAGTGAGTAAAAAGCCCTAGTGTGGTGACACCCTTGTAACATCCCCATTGTGTATGTAAAAGATGCCTGTGGAAAAGACAGGTAATTTTATAAAGATTAAACTTTATAAAGATTGAACCTAGTAAAAAAAGCAGCATGATTACATATAAAAAACCTAGTTGGATCTCCTTTCAGCTAGTGACCCAGGAGCATAAAGCCATGCGGCTTCTTAGATTTTGGAGAGTTCCTCTTCAGAGAGCAATCAGCAAATGCTGTGCTTCATTTTAGGAGTCTGTTTCCATCTATCCAGAGATACTCAGTTTTGAATTGTCAAACTGTTTTTCCTGTGGATTTTATTTATAGCACATAGGAATAATCTGTAATCTTTTGTCAGTATTACAGTAGGGTATTAAATTATAGTATTGAAGTTTGAAAAGAAAGATACGACAGCGTTGCTGTGAAAGAGTTGAGCTCTTGTTCTCCATTCTGCAGAATAGTCCCTGGCTCTCATCATTAATCGTGTTTGTTATAATAAATTAGAGAGAAAAAGAGATCAAAGAGTATCTTTGCACTGGGCATGTTAGTTGTACATTTGACTGATAAGGCTAATGGATTATTTTTTTGCAAGACTGCCACATGAAAAATTTATGCACTTTGTAACAATTGATATTAAGCACCTCTTCTACCCTTTGTGAAAATTAAAGTAGCTGCTGATATTCCTGTGCCCAGCACAGTGCAAGATAGGCAAATTAAAAGATTTACTTTTATATTAACTTGTGTCAGCATACTGGAGGAATAGATGCAGCTTCATAAATGACATCGTCGTAAAGGTGAGGTCCTAATTTACTTGCCAGTTTTATTTCAGCTTAGTTTTCCGTTGCCAAGAGGCATAAAAGTTACTGAGTTATACTACATTCACTTCACGCTGGTTTCCTATCAAACAGAATATCAGTGGAACACCTCCACGGAGCTCTCTACATGAAATTGTCCTTTTGTACGGCTCATAATCGGCTGCAATGTGACCAAGCATCTGGTGGTGACAAGCAGACGTCTTTGATTTATTGGCTAATATCACTGCTTGTTAGTGGATGATTGAGCAGGAGACTAAAAGAGCATAAAATCAGAGAGAATAAATTATGAAGGCACTGAACTGTGGCATTATAAACCCCTCCTTGTCACAGATGTGACATCTCCCAGGAAATGTGGGATGAGAGAGACATTCCCTCTTCCAATACAGTGGCCACTGTCTTCTGATATTGAATAAAATTAAAAAAAAACCCAAAGAGCCCAAATCCACCAATGTCTTACCTAAAGGGGTAGTGTTTTCTCCTGCTTAAGCAGTCTGCATCAAAACATTGTATCTGCTTGGAAATTGAGTTGATTAGCATCTAATCCAGAAGTTAGGGGAATCTGAAAGATGCTGGGGATGAGAGGGATATCTGTACTGCAAGTGGAGATCTATGGTTTCCTTTCAGTGCTATCCAAGAACTGGGTCAGAACCCATGCTAGAAAAGCCAGGCTTAAGTTTCTGCTTCTCACTTTAAACATTAGTGATCTTGCTAAGCAGGAAAGTATGTGTGGTCCCTGTTGCGCTGATTGGCTCCCCATGTCTTGTCTCAGCTAATGCACAGATAAGAGAGGAATTAGCTTTCCCGTCTGTGATGTGCTCTGTGTTACAAACAGCAAACAGGTAACTAAGACATTCAGGTCTATTTGCATTGCAAAGATTCTTTGTGGACTTGACAGGAGGATTGTAATGGGGCAGATGCTCAAACACCCGACAGAACAAGTCTCATCTTTTAAGAGTCTGCAGTGATTTTAAATGCATTTGCCATTTTTTCATCCTGTTTTAAACAGTGAGTACCTACCAAGTTAAACAAGGTATGTGACTGAACACAACGTTTCTGACAGTCTCTCAGGACAGAACCGCAGTATACTTGGGCTATTATTCATTGCTGACAATTATTTTGAGCTGCAGAACAGTGATAATTGTGACTACTTATAAAGTCAAATAAACATTATGTGTACATTTATTCAATAAATCAACCTGAGGTATGAAAGGAAGAGGATACTCACTATTTCACTCCTGTACAGTGATGAGATGTTGAACTGACTAGTGGCAACAAGCCAGGCAGTGATTCAGTAGGAAGCCAGTTAAGAGTTATAATTCCTTCAAGGAATAAATATGGTTATTAACATATGAAATTGACAGTTTTGTGTTAAAATATTTATGTAAATATTTTTGTCCATAAGTGATGGACTAAGAACCGATTCAAATGGGAAAGTAATAAAGTTTGTGTATGGTTCTAGTGGCAAGTTTAATTTTACAATTTCAATTAAAATCCAGTGGGAGTTCTTGCAAAGTTTCCTTTTACGTATTCAGTGTTAGATAAGCTGTAGCCATAATGAGGAGATATTCCTTGTGCTTTTAATGAGCAACACCAGTAACTGGTTATGACTTACTGAGTAGTAAAAGGAAACTTTTAAGGGTGCCCATTGGACCTATTTCGCTGCTGCGGTTATCTGAGGGTATTAGCCTTGAGCAGGTTCTGGGAACCGCAGAGAGAGGCTGCACAATTAAAAAGGCAGGAATAAGCAAAGTGGTAGCTCTTAGTAAGGGGAAGAGGAGTGCAGGCTAATGACATGAGACCCTCAGGCAGAAGTAAGCCAATATGGCGCTACATAGCAGTTACATCAGAATGCCCTAAAACCATTTGTTCAGGGATTTCGTGTTACAGGAATTCTCTGAAGAAAGGGTTTGTGTTTTGTTTTGTTTTGTTTTTAACAATTTGCTAATATTCAGGAAGAACGTCTTCATAATAATCACAATCAAAAATGTGGTCTAAAGGTATTTGATATATAACATCACAGATAATAAAATTTATCTTGTATTAAGAGAGATGTAGACTGAGGGCTTGACGAGAGACAGTTGTAAAGGGTGAAATCATAACTCTTAGTGCTTCAATATATTTCTCTGATTAGTCTTTTTTAATTGTTTTTTTTTTTTTTTCAAGTGAGAGCTGTTCTGCCTAATGTATTTGAATGTACTGAATAGATTTTAAAGGATTCCCTTCATGTTCACTTTGTTTCTGAAGCAGTTCAGCCTGTTTCTGCTTGGAGTTACAAAATGAAACAAAAAGGAAAATCTTTATAAAATATGCATACAATTTTTAATAATGAGTTCTAAAAAAATCTCTCCTGTAAATAAGAACTACTAATCAAATCTCTGTGTGGATTTTCAGTAAGAAGAAAAGCATGACACCTTGAGACAGAATTCTGTTGTTTGTTAGACAGTAGCTGTGTGTCAGTCAAAATGTTTCTGACAGTGAAAGACATTCAAAAGCCACAAATATGCAGACTCTTGAAACATGAATTAGATGGAAGATAGTCTATTAATAGAAAACATGAAAATAAATACCAGCCAAAACAAGTGCTTTATTCAGGGTGTTCAAAAAATCAACTTGTCAAAATTGTCAAAGGCATCAGGATCTTAGTGAATAGACTTAACTTTCTCAAAAGTGTTTTTTCTCGTAATAGCAAAAATAAGGGTGGAAAAACCTAAAAATAACTTGGGTATGGGAAAAGGAAAATAAGAAATTAGGCTTTGATTTCCAAGATTTGCTCTTTCAAAAGTAAGAGAGGTTTTACATTTGAAAATTTGGAACTCGGGAGGTCTGAACTTCCTACACAGTCCCACCAAAGGCTGCATATAACCTGGGCAGGGCACCTTCCTGTTTCTTGGTTCAGCAGCCATATAATGGGAGTTTTAATTGAGTTATCACTTGGTGCAAATTTATTTTTGGTTTTACCATCTCCACAGCTGTTTGCTGGAAATGTGATTCACAAAGAAAATACAGCTCCATTTGTATTCTTCAACTGATTTAGGTCTTATAAGCACTTTGTGATTTAGCAGTTTTAAGGATAAATGGCATTAAATGCACGTTCACCAAAAGGTCTTTGAACAATTAAAAGAAGCAATAATTTATTTTAAACAAAATATCTAGTTTACTTAGATATGTAATTGTTCTGAAGTATTAGAAATAAATTCTGCTAACTTATAGGAAATAAATAGAATCTATTTTTCTGCATTTCAAAGCCAATAGTTCCTTTGTCTCTAGAAATCTAACCTATTTTGCTATCTGGGGATAGTAATTTTGTTTTACCCAGACAATTACTTTTCATGATGTTTTCCTGCTCGGATTCTATTTTCTGAAGGTGTCTATGAAGAGGTGGCAATGATACAAACAGCTAACCCAGTGATTAATAATAAAATTTTGGTTTAATCACTTGAATCACATTGGAGAGCCTGAGTTGAGCTGTCTGAGTGCTTGAGCTGAAAATAGGACGTGAAGCTGGATTCACAGTATTCCAACTCAATGCCCATTGTCTTGTGCTGTAGATATTCAGTTTACATAAAAACTAAATGTTTCACAGAGTGAGAAAGAAACTGTATATATGTTTGTTCTAATACGTAATGGGGAGGTGGAAAACTCCTAAAATCCTTACCTGAATGGATTTCTAGTCAAAACCTGGAAGAAATTCATGTTACATCAGCCAATATTTTGGTGTTGACATTTGGTTATTGAATTATTATTAGAAAGACTCAGAAAATGCTGTTTAGTTTGTGATTCCAAGTAGGTGAATTCTTAGCTTTTGCTGGGTTTTTTTGGTTTTTGTTTTTTTTGTTTTTTTTTTTAACCTTACTGCACTTATCTATGCTTTTCATGTGTGTTCTTGTTTCTTATTGTTTTAGGGAGAGACATTCCATGAGATATGGGAAGAGAAGCCTCTTATTAGCTTTGTGGACAGCTCCTAAGGTTTATATTTTTAAGAGTCTAATTCACCCTCTCAGTACTGATCTCATATTATTTTTGTTTGCCTTCAGTTATTATTTTCATAAATCAAGAATTTAAAAATCCCACTCACAATATATTTAGCGGAGAGATGCTTTTCCAATGGGCAGTTTAAAGCAGAAATCTGCTTCACAATGTTCTGAATTGTTTTTTGATGTAGTATGTCTACACTTACTACACAGGATGTCTAGTGCCTACGCTTACTCTCCTCTGACACATTACTTCAGTGCGCAACACTGTCAACACTCACTAGTTAAATGTCAGTGCTATCCATGATTTTGTTATTCACAGTTGCTCAAAGTGAATGAAACATCCTACCAAATAAGAGTGGCAGCATTTTATGCTGATGTAGCACTGAAATGGCTGCTCTTTTGCTTAACAGTAACAGTTTTGGAGGAAGTGCTTTGACTCAGATTGTCCCAGACAGTTTGCCAGTGTAACTGCAGCTGCTTCTGCTTTGAGCAACAGCAAGCTCTCCCCTGAAGTGCTGGTTGATATGATTCATTAGTCGTTCACCATCCATCTGATTGTACATACAAGTGGAATCAACTCCCAGAAGTGCAAAGACCTACATCAAAGGGGAAAAGTATTTCTGTGCTGGCAAGGTCCTTGCCCTGTACAGGGTTGTTGGAGAGACTGTTTAAATATACAGTAGGATT
This sequence comes from Ardeotis arabs, assembly GCA_011801015.1. Taxonomy (NCBI): domain Eukaryota; kingdom Metazoa; phylum Chordata; class Aves; order Otidiformes; family Otididae; genus Ardeotis; species Ardeotis arabs. Next base: position 57,007 of record JAAGAY010138777.1, read on the forward strand.
TCAGCTTGCTTTTCAAATCGGAGGAAGGGCTCTATACCATGAGAAAATTTTCACCGTCAGGTATTAGTCACTCTTCAGCATCTTGGCAATTAAAACATTACTATCGCAAAGTCCTAGAGGCTTAGGAATAGACATTTCTTGTATACTCGAGTGAATGCAGGTGTAACCACGTGCAGCCATGCGTGGTGAGTCTGTCAGAACTAACAGCAGGAACTTTGATAAGAGTTCTCCATCGGTAAACCTGTTTGATGGTTCAAGGTCTTTGAATTGTTATTATAAATGGCACCCAGTAGGGCTGCTGCAGTTAAGGGTCTGTCGCATTCACCCCCCAGCCCCCCCGACACACACATCCCTAGGGATTTATTATATCTCAGCTTTTCTGAGTTATGTTGGGCTTAAAACTATAGTCAACAACTTGTCAGCACAGACACAATTTTATTTTTATCTCCTGAATGATCCAGTGGCTTTGTTTAAGAATTGGAGGGTGTGAGGATCAAGGCAGTACGTGTCCTTTGTGTATTGGAGTATGCTGGGGTGAGAATCGTTAGCAGCAATTAATAGGAATGAGCATTGCTCTTCTGTGAGAAGGGAGGCCTCTCACCATGAAAAGCAGATCCGACAGGAGGAGATGGGTAGGAGGCAGCAAAACCAAAACAGACTGGAGTCTGGAGGAATTTGTTTCTTCAGAGAAATGTCACGCTTGGAAAGTTATTTTTTGGAAGATGGAAGAACTACTATTTTTGAATTTGTATCTCACTGAAAAAGTTTACTATTGCCATATTTACCAGCCTTTTAATTGATAACAAGCAGAGACCGGAAGTAGGCACAAGATCAGACAGTTCTCATTTCTATGTGGAATTTTGAAGTCCCATACTGGCAATGCTTAGGGCTTTCTGTTTTCAAGACTGGTCACAGAGGGAGATGGTGAAAGGGCCTGAAGATCAGGCAGCCAAAAACAGGGGTGGTTAGGTTGTTGAGCTGACCCAGGTCGGGCAGGGGACATCTGGATCCCCTTTACTGCTAGCAGGAGCAGTAGCAAAGTCATATTTACGTACTGTAGGAAGAGCATGTGGCTATCTATACTGTTCTTGCACTTGGCACAGCACATTTAGGAATGCTTCTACTGCACTTGCAGAATGACTTTGTGAGTACCCTTATGCAGTTGTACAAAAATTTAGATAAATGTTTCATAGTTTTCTTGTAATCGCTCTGCTTCATAGATCCATACCAAAATGTGCTGAGTACTGTAGACTGCTGAAACAAGGAAATGGATGTATTGCTCTTTTTAGTCTTGTGAACCTCATAAGGTAAGGGATATCTCAATAGAGAGCCCTGTGACATTAGGTGAAATTTCCAGTTTTCAGTGAGTAAGGAAATGATTTACTGGCTCACTAGGGTATTAAATTGTATTGCTACTTTGGGAACAAAGACAAACATGAGAGTTTTTATTCATTTGACGTCGCTCTCACCTGCAAATAAGTGCTGCATACCAATTTCTGTATGCTGTAATCTGCACTTAAAATAATTTTAAAAACACACCTAAGAAAGCATAAACTCCTATTGGTGTGTTACGTCAGAGCTGTGTCCCGAGTCGTGCAAGGCATCATACATTTTTTCCAGCATAAGCTCCTTCAGTAATATTTTGGCTTAGTGATACGCTTTTGGTTGAGGCAAGCACTTGAGGAAAAGCATCCTACCTGAGTACAAAATCGGATCAGATGTTCCTTATCAAATCTTCCTTTGCTTGACAAGAACACCATTCATAACTCCAGTTATCTGTCCATTTAACTCAGAGTTTCTAGTACTTCTCCAACAGTTGTTTGCTTCTTTTTTAAATTTGTTGCTTATTTTTAAATTCCTATCAGTTTGGTCTGTCCTTCTTTTGCTTCAGCTACAGATACGTATCCTGCATGCTTCCTTAGGAGAGGCAGGTGTGGGAGGCTGGCTGTGTGGGCTGGTTGTGCAGGATTTTGGCTTATTCCTGTCAGGGCAGCGTGGTAAAGGGCCCTAAGCCTGAGATGATCCCTACATCAAATTAAGCCTATGACAGGACAGAGATATAGTCCAAACAGATCAAAAGTCTGGTTTTGACCTTCCCTGCCCAAGGCAAGCTCTCACCACACAAATAAATCCTAGATGAAAGCTTTTATTCAGCTGCTTAAATCAGGCTTCATTAAATCCATAGTTCCCAACCCTAAACAGTGCAACCCTTCCATCTTATTCCAAGAGGTAAAACTTGTAGTTCAGCACTGCTGTAGACAATACAGACAGTTCAATTTTTGTGTGATTGTGGCAACCTGTCGTAGGGAGACTGTGGGCATTCTGGTGGGCTTTGGTTTGAGTTAATTTTGTTTGTTTGTTTCTGGTACAGATCATAGACAGCTTATCTGATAGTCTTAATAAATAAAGGGTGGTCTATGAGTAAAGTACTCTCCGTATCTTCTATGCTTTCTATAGCATCTTTGAAAATTATCAGAACATTAAATCATCACTATCTCTGTACTTTATTCCCAACATAGTTTGGCTATAAAATAATAAACGGTAAAATAGCCTAGACTAAGCAGCCTGCTGACATGGGTAAGCTTTTTCCAACACCATATTTAAATTTGGTTTGTGTGTGTCTACACCACACTGCATTCAACACAGTAGATGCATTCTCTTCTGGAACCAGTGAGGTTACCCCAGAAATAACTAGTTCCAAATATTTCTCCTTGGCACACATCAGGGCCTCTCATATGGGACAATTCATCATCTTACATGGAAATCTTCCTCCAAGGTCAAACCTTGTTTTAGGTGTTCATTTCATTCTACTGGAAGAACTTTTAGCATATAGTGCACAGTCAAGGCACACGTTGTCCAGTTTCTGAAATAATTCCTTGTAGATGTTCTCTCTGTTTTTGTACTTATGTCATTCTTTTGCTGAGCCTTGGGTAGAGGTCCCTCTAGTTGCTTCTGTCCCCAGTTTTGTGTGTGATTTTTCTCCGTATTTCTGAGCTCTACCTGGGACTGGAACAGGAAAAGCCAAAATGTCATGAGAGAAAAATTTTTTTTTTTTTTTTTTCCACCCCCTGTTACAGCCAGGGGAAAAAAAAAGTAACCCAGTGAGAAATATTCTCCCCGCCCCTCCACCCCCCAAATAAAAAATTGAAATATTTTGTGAAGGCAGTTTAATTTCTGTGAAGATTCTGTGGAAAAGGAAGAGGGCAAGTCCACAGGCTGGCAGCTGGGCTGCTTGCAAGGAGCCTTCATTTTGAAAAGACTGTTGGGGTGCATCTAGAACGAAATATTACAGACCTTATTGCCGAAATATTTTATTTGCATTTTATCCTAGTTCAGTCTGAAAAATATTCCTGAAAAAAAAAAAATTCTAGTGGAACTGAAGTGTAGTTTTTCAAACAGTTGAGGCATTTCTGTGGCAGTTATACCAGTAAATGTGAACATTGTCCTTTAGTTTACCATTACAAAATGTGAAAGAGTTTAGAACTGAAGTTGAAGACTGTATATTCTCTTGATTTAAAAAAAAAAAAAAAAAATATTTGGAGAGCTCTTTAGGATATGAGCTGAACATGAGTATTTATTTTTTCTGAATCGAAAAGATTTTCAGGACACTGAAACCACTGTCAAGGGTTTATGTTTGGGAAAAATGTAAAAATTAAATAATTTCTTTTTTTCTTTCCATTTAGATGGTTAGCGTAGTGTTTTATAACAGTTTTACGAAATAGTTATCAGCTGCAGCTGAGCAATGCATTTTGTATCTACTTAAACGTGTAGGGTGGGCAATGTGCAATGGCTAGAGAATCTTCAGCTTTATTTAATCACTTCACTTTGCATTTGAAAAGTAATTCATCATGGAAAGTCAGTGGGGTATAGAGAGCACTAATTGCAGCAAAATATCAAGGACAGTTTTCCTCTGTCTTAATTAAACATTAATGAGTAAAGTTATTTGCAAATGCATGCTGCAGGGATGGACTTGTCTATCTAAGTTTTGTAAATACTGACACTGGGTGTCAAAATAAAACACCTTAATTGATTTATACAGAAATAGTTTTAAAAGAGTGCACCTGGAGTGACACTTCTCTAGCTTTTTATAGAGTAGTTTCCTGATGAATTATTTATAAAGAAACTTCGCCTGACCTATGTTAATTACACAAGTGATTGTTTCCAAACTAATCAATTTTGTAAGTGAAGTGAATTCTCTCCACTGTCAGTCCTTATTGCTTCAAGAAAGAAATGGAATAAGAAATGCATCTTTTGACAGAAGTTTATACTGTATCTGTCAGTGGACTGCCAATAGCATCCTTAAAGTCACTAGCGAGCTCAACTCACTAGTGAGAACAGTACTGCTAATCAGAAGTTATCCATGTATTAATGAGGAATGTAAGCAAGAAAGTAATAAGAACAGCTGTGAAAAATCCAGTATCAATAGCTAATTGTTAGTGCCTAGCCATGGGGTGTATCGAGTAAATAAAGATAACAGGGAATGAAGAGGCGAGATTGTTTAGTATGAAGAGGCTGTTGGAACTGAAATGCTCTGTAGCATACAGTATTTCAGAAACATGGTAATAAGAGAAGAAACAGGTCAAATCACATAATTTTATTTTCTGCTTTGAGAGTATCCCCATTTACTTCCCGAATCTTTTTAGTTAAGTAATTTTTAATATATATTATATTTATTGTTATTAATTCTTAAAACCAAAGCATACAAAAAGCCAACAACACCTGAAGCTTGCGAGTTAGCAGAATAAAGGTGTAATGAATGAGCGCTGCAGTGCAGACCGAGGAAGGCACCTATTGAAGGGTGAGAGCAGGAATACACTTGCTGATAGCTGTAGTAGAGAAGAATGCTCAATAGAAGAATTCCAGGAATACTCATTCTGAATTTCTACTAAATTATCTACTCGGTGAGAAAACGTGAACAGAGACCTAAGGGAAGAAATGATTCAAGTAAGAGGAAAAAAAAAAAAAGTAAAAATTAAGCTCTGCTTGAGGAAAGCCTTGCAATCTATGCAGCTTTCCATGAAGTTTTTTTTTATAAGAGTTAGGCTGTTTGCTGTATCAGACATATGTTGCTATTACAGATTCCTAAAGGTAATACTGCTGAAATGCTTTTTGTGTGTGTCCTACATTCACTACGTTCATCACATCTAGTTTAATTCCTAAACATTACAGTTATGCTTTGAAATATTCTCCAGCTTTTGAGGAAAAAAAAAAAATTATCATGATTGACAGAGTGTTTGACAAAACAGTTCTCAGAGTAATTTTCAGTGGTTCACTGTCAGATGAGAAAAATGTATCAGGTACGGTTCGAAGGAGATAGATGGCACAACTGAACATTTCCATTAGACACAGACAATAGAATTAAGAGTTGACGATATTAGGTTTATGTGTGACAGCAGATGTGTACTTGGGGACACAATTAGAATTTAGAGTGATTTTGAGATGCTTAGAAACAACTCCCCCAAATTATTCACAATTTGTAAAGTAAAATACCATGTTCTACACCCAGGCATGATGAGTCAGCCTCACAAATGGATGTTGCAGAGAAACGGGCTAGGGAACGGGTCTGGAGTAAAGGATATGGGACCAATAAAGAGGATAGCAGATGAAGATGTCTTAAAGTCATATTTTTCTGAAAGAAATTGATGTCATAGGGGAACTGTCTGTAAAAAATACCAAAACAAAACAAAAAGAGAAACCAACAAAACCAAACAAAAACCAAACCATGACTCAATCTTTGCTATGTCATTGGCAGTAAAACCTGAGGGAGAATACTATGTCTGATTTCAGGCACCACATGTTAAAATAAGGACATGGACTAGAGCTAGAGTTCAGAGAACAGCAATAAGGGGAACACAAATGTTAGGAAACATGACTGAAAATGAGACACTGAAAAAAATTTGACTTTTAAAATTTTTGTCTACACAGAGTGTAGACTTCAGATGCATAATGGGCTAATGTGAAAGGAAAGACAATAATCTGTTCTCCACGGGTATGGTAGAAGTGGAAAGAAATGCTGAACTGTAAATGCGGGAAGAGACATTTGGACCCTTGGAGAGCTAGAATAGATTTCCTGTACGGGTTGTACAGTCTTTGTCACTACAGCTTTAGAAGAACTGGTTCGGTAGTACTAGATGCTGTTAGATGCAGCTGGCCTCATGGCCTTTCAAACTGTCCCTTCCTGCCTTGTTTTATATTGATTCTTGTAAGAAGTGAATTGGCAGATTACAGTGTCCCTCAGAGAGCTTTGGTTTCTTTTGAATGTCTGCAGAAGAATCTTTAAGTCTAGTGGATATTGTAGCTCTCATTGAATTTAAGAAATAATTATTCATAAATAACTCAAAGCTGGAGTTTGTTCTTTTACAGTCATTCCTATTCAGTGAAAAATAAAGATTGACAGCATGGGGCCATTCAGCATTTACCAGGAGCATAGCAATGTCACAAATCCAGTGGGAATTTCATCAAAAAAGCATTTAGCCCCTAACTGTTAGTAATTAACTCATATGAAAATAATGTTTCTTACTGCATCCCAGTAAGGTGATGCTACAGAGATTGCTGCTGTCCCTCACTTTGTTTCGGTCAGTACTAGGAATGTTGGTTTCCTTCCACATCTGTGCCTTTTTTTTTTTTTTTTTTAATTTTTTTTTTAAAATTACTCTGCTGCATATGTGCAGCTGTTTCTTCCCTTCACATGTCTGTTGTGTTGCTAATGAGTAGCTGATAGTCCATCTCATTTTTATCATTGCTGTTTTGCCTACACTGCCTTCTCTGTCATTCACTGGTAGATTCCTGTGACCTTACGTCTTGATTCTGTCTAGGGCAGAGTTAACATTCACCTGAGCTGGGAGAGGAGCTGGAGCTGGTGGCTCCTGTGGCTGGGGACACAGCTGGGACAGGTTACTGATCAGCCACCAGCTGGGACAGGTTACCCAAATGAGTCCCAGGGCCCTTCCATCCCATTGGACTCCCTGCTCAGTGTGTCAGTGAGGAGGGGGCTGAGGGGAGGCTCCTGCTATGCTGGAGAAAAGCTGGGCATGAGGATCCACTGTGAGCTCTAGTACTGTACATTACCTGCTGCAGTATTTTCTGTTATTTTGTTTGTTTGTTTTCCATCTCTGTTTTCTTTTCTTCTGTTGTTCTCTTAAACTTGTTTTAAAATCTCAACCCAGAGTTTTGCCTTCTTTTCTTTCCCAGTTCTCCTCCCTGCCCCACTGGAGGGTGGGGAGAGTGAGTGAGAGACTGTAGCTTGGTCCTGAGTGGGGATAAACTATGACACCTTAGCTGCTTTGTGGATATTGGAGCAGATGGGTGTAGGTGATCACAGGATCTTGTGATTCTGTAAGTCTTGGCATTGGCAATAACTGGGAAGAGTGATATAACTGTTGTAGATTGGAGATCACGTGTGTTTAATCCACATGTGTCAGTATTGTACATTTTCTGTGGAACTACCACCAAACATGCAGTAATTGTAGAAAACAGAATAATATGGCAAAATTGAGGTTATGGTGGAAAATGAATAGGCAGATTGCGTTCATGTGCAACTAATGGAGCTAAAATCAGATATTCATCATCAGAATTTTTCAGGAAGGAAGTACAAAAAGAAGGCCCAAGTCCTAGCTTGCTACAGCTTCTTTTTCTTGTTCTCTGCACCTCCTCACACTCATTAGAACACCTTTTAGAACAGAGCAGTTTCTAATCCACAGCTATAACTTGCCCAGGCTGTGATTTAGAGACTATCCAATGCTTCTGCATGTGTACCAGAGCCTTTACTTAGAAATTTTACACACATTTACACACAAGGTGTGACAACCTTGCTATATAAATGCTGTTTGAAACTTCTTCACCCACAGGTTGGGGTTTTTTTGGTTTTGCTTTGTTTTGTTTTTTTTCTTTTAAGACTGTCATAACTCAAGGCTGTTTGGTTTTCTGGTATTTATAATTGCAGTGTGATTCCTTCAAGGTTTTTTTTTTTGTGTGGACAAATATTAACAGGAATAAGTGATGTGAGAACTCCTCCTTTTCGGCTTTGTATGCATCTACACGTTAATGAAAATTAAAATCTTCAGCTGCACCATACTGTAAAACCTATAAACACTGTAATTGACAGCATTGTTGCTTACTATTACTAAAGCATTGCTAGTTGACACTAGATATGATTGATTACAAGAACAGGTGTTAATTGAATGATTACTGCTTCTGACCATTTATACTGCATGCCTACACATTTAAATCAAGATGTGAATGTCAGAAAAAAAAATTAGTTTTCAAAAACTATTGAAGAAACTGCAATTTCTCATTTCCTCATATATTATGCAAATAATAGCTCGTGGTGACATTTACCCTTCAGAAGAAAGGTTCACACACACGACCTAATCTCTGCGATAAGCCTGTCATTCAAGATGCTGTCTCTATCAATATTGGTAGAATAATAAGGACTTTTGAGAGAAAAGGGATTAAAGCTGAAATTTGTCAGATTTAATCCAGCACTCCACCCTTGACTGTGGAAAAACTGAACTTTGGAATTTGTATACCCCCAATTACCTTTTGTATTTTTAGTTCTGCTGAGCACTTAGCTGTGCAGTTCGTCTTTTTTTCAGATGTTTGATAGTCGCATTTGAAAGAAGGAAGTGTAACTCAAGGAGTAGCTGTTCGGTAGACAAGAGAATCTGAATACCTATTAACTCTACTAGTAGCTTCTGTGTAACAGAGCTACCATTTATATTTGATCTATTAAAAGTGACTTTCCTGTACTGAAGTTCAAGTACTATGATGCAAGTCCACAACATAAATGCTTTTTTTTAATGACATCGTTTTTCTGTAGTTATGGCCATTGCTTGACCCGTTGATGTTCCCATTTCTGTCCATAGTGGCTGTAGATATAATCATATATTCAGAGTAAAGATTTCATCAGAAACTTCTTGTTAATGCTATCTACAGGCATGTCTCTGCTGAGAAATTAATGAAATGGAGTCCAGAGTTCCCTAAACTAACAGAGGTCTCAGCCGCTAGATCCATTTTACAGGGTACGGCATAATCAGCACTTCCTCGGGTCCAGTTGCCACTATCACCACTCTCAAGGTGTTTCAGCTTGGTTAATGCCTTGTACCAGAGAACACAGCGTAAATAAGCTGCTACTTAATACCAGTCAGCTGGGGGATCTTTGCTGTTTCTCATTTCCACGTGCACACCTTCCAAGTCCTGATTAGTCACTCTCCAACATAAATGTATGTTGTAATGTTTCAGAGAGCCATCCTTACAGCATTTTCCTTACTGTTGCATCCCACCTACTTATGTTTCCATATTTTTACTCTGAGGCCTTACAGAAATTGCCTGCAGCCATACTACTTTGTATTCCGACTTCACCTTTTTTAGCTCGTGCCCTTCCGTTCCCTAGTTATACAGAATAAGCAAAAGGAGGAATTAAAGTTTTGAAAACAAGACCATCATTAACGGGTCTTATTTCTGGCACACTGGAAAATTCCCCAGTAGGAGGAAAGGTTGTGTATATGGAAACAGTGATTCCTCAGTAATCTCAAAGTCTGGACTAAGCTCTTCCAGAACCTAAATTAAGTTGCTAATCTTACTGTTGTCTGTTTCAATTATGACTTATATTTTCTTTTCTTCTAATGTTAATATATAGTTGTCTGAATATTTTAATATTACACTAAAAATAGGACATTTTGTCATTGGTTTATAGGTTTTTAGTTTTTTTAATAATCAAATGGAGGGGCTTTTACATCAACAGGAATAGAAAAATCCTCCACCCACAGCATGTTTTAGGAGAGTTAAAATGGAGTAGCATAACTGTGATGATTAAAAAAGGGTCTTTGTAACCATTTGCAAGATAAAGGCTGTGGATCAGTTCAACATGTGGTGTATTTTTTGTGCCTGCAGTTCTTATTTTTCATCCTGTCATGGATAATGGTGTCAGTATAATTGGCACATGGAGCTGAAAACTATGGCCGGTATCATTGTTTCTCAGCTCGTAGGCTGGAGATGCGTCAACTGTAGCTAGACATAGTCAGCCATGAGAGTTTTGGGGTTATGGCTCCAGGAAAGTAATTTTTTTTCACAATTAGCCGTTTTGGCCGTTTAGTTTTGGCCCTCAAGCCTCCTGAGCTAGGATGAGAGGGGCTATAGTAGCAGGAAAGTGAGAAGACCTGAACTTCTGTGTGTGTAGAGCAATTTCATTGACTCCCTTAATGTCATAATGTCATTTTACTCATTTCACCCTGAAAGTATCACAGGCAGTATATGACAAATTTATGAATCTCCAGCAAGTAGCATTGTTTTGCATTGCTGCATGTTGGGTGTTATCCCTAAAAATATTTTTGTTATTTTTTATCTGTAAGACAAATATAGATAATGGTGTCAGCAGCTGTTACTTATAAGACGTTTCAGTGTTTGCTATATGTGTTTTTCTTAATTTTAGTTTAAAAATGCAAATTTTTATTGTAAATTTGTCCCCCAAATATTGGACCCATAAGTAGTAAACAGTCATATAAGACAATATACTCTTTATCTTGTATTTCAGTTGATCATCTGTCATAGCAGGATATACATTTTCTGTCAAGTTGAACGAAGTCCTTAAAGCAGAAATGTACTATTTAACGGAATTTCAGAAAGCTGTTATTGTGACTTGTTGGTACTCCAGTCTCTATTTGTTGATAGTATTTATGTTTCATTTCCTGTTTCATTCCAGTTTTAGTTTCTTTTGTTTGCATACGTGCTGTGTGGTGGTACCAAACCTGCTGTTAAAAATACATGAGAATGAGCTTCATCACGTAGACAGCTACACAAAGGTGGGATGTCTTTGTGCCGAGCTGTCCAATTTATTGTCTTTTCCTAATGCCCCCTTGAGAGACTTCTTGAAAGCGCTGATCTCTTACGTGACTGATGATACAATGAGAGAGCTGGAGGTTAAGGTGTGGGAACAGGACAGAGGTATGAAAAAGATCCCTTCCTTTACTGTCACTATTTAAAGATTAAGGTGTGTCTATATTGTTTATACTGTACATTAGCCAGATGGAGCGCTTGCTGCGAGGCTGTAGTACTGCTCTGAACTACCCTCAGTAGCTCACATACCTTTACACTGCACTTAGTTGTGCACTACAGATGTACTGCATGATTGTTGTCACTGGTGTTGTATGTACATGACTGTCTAGTGACAGAAAGCCATGCTGCTGCTCTTGTTCCTGTTCTCGTTCCCTAATTGCATTATCTTGACTTTGAGGGCTTAAATCAGCAATAGCTTACTAAAAAGACTATGAAGACAGCGCATTAGATGAGGTCCTCCTACTCCTTGTAAAACACACACTGGGCATCAAAGAAATTGCATTTCTTGAATGAATAAATGATAAATGAATGCCTAGAACATGCCTTTTAAACATCCAGTTTTATAAATTTCATGTATTCTCTAATCTCCACAAAATTACAAGAATGTAATCCAACAGATAAATTGTAATGGGCTGTGGTAAGCTTATGTGAAATTTTTGAATTAAAATACTCATGTTTCTCATGTTAAACTAATTTTTAAAATTAAGATTACAAAACTGGTTTGCCATTTGCCTAATGTGCCAATTCATATTTCTTTTTCTTGCAGTCAATTTGAGCAGTTTCTATTATCTTCCAGTCTCAAATGAATCAATCAGCATCTGACACAGCCTTGTGGTTCCTCAGCCATGTTTGCCCAAGGCAATGGAAATGAAATCAAAAGCTACCTCTATGAGTAGGGGGTTATAACTTAACACAGCAAAATAATGTAGTATTCTGTTGAATACAATGAAATCCATCATGAGTAAATTAAACTAGCTCTATTTTCTGCTGGTTGTGAATTGGGATTTTTAAGCTTATGGAGGGATTTATTCTATCTAGTCCTTTAGGATCTGATTTTTAAAGATGCCTTTCATTCTGATCTGAAGGGATATTTATCTCTTTCAGTTATATAGCCTGAAGTTTATACTCTTAATTGAAATTTAATAGATTCCCTCAGGTTATGATAACTCCTTATTACAGTTTCTGTACACTAGCTTCGCTTATTTCCGAGACAAAAAAAAAATAATTAATTCTTCATTCTATTTCCTCCATTTGGAGGTAAAAGTTGTATGGCACCTAATAACATTTTTAGGAAATGCTAATGGTTTTTCGAGTGCATTGTATTTATAATACATTTTGTACTCATTTACATTCAAAATAATCAGTGACAACTGTCTCTGGCCAGTGTATCTTGCTAGGAACCTGATTTACCCATGATTATATCAAGTAGCGAAAGAATTATGTTGTGACCTAATTAAAAAGATGTAGGCAAAGGTTCTCTTCAGTGATAGTACTCTAGGGATTAATCTGCCCAAGTTTTTGAAGCTGTCAAGAGTAGCAACAATTGAGAGAACTTGCTGTGTAGTCGTCTGAAGCACAGGTAGATTTGTTAGATTGGAAACGGCAGGACCCCACTGAACAGGGGAATTAGCAATTTAAAAGGCATCAGATCAGTCACTGTGCTTTATCCCTGTAACGTGGTAGGGCTCCAGGGGATCCAGTACCCTGCGTAACAGTGCAGCAATGTCAACTGGCTCTCCAGCACAGGACTGTCCGAAACCTGTTGGATACAGCCCTGAGCTGTCAACAGGTTTGATGTCCATGTCTGTGTCAGGGTCTCACAGGCAGAAACAGACTGGTCCAGCAGAAACTGCCTTGGTAAACCTCCAGACCAGGGGTAGCGAAGAGAGGGATGCTGACAGTCAGGTTGTGGTTACATTTCTATACCTTTGAAGGACTTGGATTCATAAATTGTTACAAGCATTTTAACCACCGTCTTATTTATCCCTATGTGAGTTTGTATGGAATAGGTAAATTGGTGATGTTTTATTTACATGGCTATTACCCATACTGTACCAGTAGTGGAAGTACTGGAAAAACTGAGTAAGTAGATTAGGTATAAACAAGGCATTTGAAGAATGAAGGGACTAATAGTGCTTATATAAACTTTTTAAAGTTTATCTCATTTAACTTTAAAAGGCCAGCCTGTGCGTCATAGAAGTACATAGTTGTTCCCTGGTTGCTAGATAGGACATATCTTGTTTTTAAGTGTCTTTTTATAAAAAAAACAATTCAATGTGCTAAGAAATCTGTAGTGAGAATACATCCTATGATTATAATATAATGATTTAACAAAGCCTGACCTTTTTCTGTGGCTGTTTAACAGAAAATAAAAGCCTGTGCTTTATACCTGAGGGAACAAATGTTTTCTTAATTTCATACATTTAATTAAAGACATAAAGAGTGATGCTGAAAGACAGGCATACTTATTTGACTTCCTTGTAGACCAACTGTATCTTTTTGTGAATCAACTGGAAAGAAATCTCCAGGTTTAATTTCCATTTTTGAATTCAGAAATACCTCAAAGCTGCCCTGAGTGATGTGGATTCATATCCAGTTACTTTGAAGGAGCGTTGAACAGTGTATTTTAGAGAAATAGAAATTAAATTGTTACTTTATCTGAATATTTGAAAATATGAGGAATGTAATGGGTCTGTGGAAAAAGTACTGCAGTACAGTAACAGCAGCAATGTGTTTTCTAAGTGCTGTGTTTTATTGCTCTCAGGTGTGTTGCTGGAATGGAAGGCATCATATTTAATGCCTTTTGGAATTACTTCAGGTGTTTCTGTGACCAGACATGCTGCTTTTTTTTTATTTTTTTTTTTTTTTTCTTCTTCTTACTCATGATGTGCTGTCTAGTGAAGAGCCTTGTTCTGTGTAAGCCGGCAACCAGCGCACTACTGAACTGCGAGGATCTCATCACAAACACCCTAAACTGACCTGAAAGTGTTCAGAAAGCCCTGGAGATATATCTTGATTCGTATTAGTACTAAAACTAGGGAGGATAGTATCTGTTGGTAGTCTGAATTTTCATCAGCTCTAAAATTCCCCTCACAAGGTGTGAGCAGACAGGTCTGGAGAAGGGTTATTTGGCAGTGGGAAGGCAGAGCAAAAGGAGCGATGTGAAGTGCCATACGCTGCCCCTGCATTCGCCTCGGCACGTACTCCAGTGAGGGCTGGAGAGGAGAGATTTTGGAGCCTCCAAGCCAGTCAAACTTTCCTTTTGTCTGGAGAGGATCTGCAAAAATGACAGTAAATTCCACCTGTAACACAGTCTAATGTGAGCATTTGGGAATAGCCTTCTGAAATTCATTTCACAGGCAAATGGAAGGGTTCTGTACTTAGTCACTGATCAAGTCTGTCAGAGATTAAACGTGTCAATTAATGACTTGATATTTAGGGGCTATATGTTGCCCAGGTCCAATTACAAGTTTGTACGCGGCTATGTAGGTTAAATATTTGCTGTAAGAAACAAAGTGCCTGTGAAGCAAGGGAGATGTGTTGTCAGCAAGAAGTATGCCAGAGATGCTAACTGTCAAATCTTGCACAGAGAGTATGGGCAGGAGGCTGCTGCTTGTAATACATCAGCAAGTGTCAAATGGCAGTTAGTCAGATGTGCGAGCCATAATAGATTAAGATCACTTGTGGGTAAATATGTAGGAGACTGCTTTAGCTATTTTGTGCACTCACCAAGAAAATCAGTCTTATGAATGGGAGGGAGCTGCAGCTGATGTTCTTGGTCCTATGTTTACTAAGGAGTTTGAGTTGTATTGGTTCTTTTTTCAGTTCACCTGAATTTTGTGGTTTGATTTTAATTAGGTGTTTTATAACTTGCAAACCCAAAGATATATTAAAATTGCATAATAGGGTATTGGGGAAAAAGGCTTATATTTTTCCACTAAACTGAAATAAGATGAAAATGGGTTCAAGGGTACCATATGACATCACTTCAGGGGAATTGTCAAAACCTGATTAATGGCAAAATTGACAGGGGTTTGCCAGCCACTGCATTTCTTGGTAAGTGCAGCGGAGGGCAGTTGATGTGTTATGCATTCTGTTCAGCTACAAAGAGTATGGCGAGACGGGGTCTCTCCCAGTGTGTGTTGTTGGGGTCCTGCCCTGTGCCGCAGCATGCTGGGAGAGGGGCACTGGCCTCTCCGCTGGCAGCGGCACTGCTGGGGGACCAGGCTGCTGTGCTGCGAGGGGCTGTGGGGAGCACAGCATCGCTCGGCAGGCAGGAGAAGGGCCCGCTTGCCGCAGGCAGCAGATGCGTTGGCAGATGAGCTTTATCTCTGCCTCTTTGTGTTCCTGCGAGGAAGGCCCAGAAGAAATTGTGTAGGATTTATTTTTACCTGGGCATCACTGAGCTGCCGGACTGCAAAGCAGGGCTGCGGGTAGGATACAGCCTGCGGGGTGGCAGCTTGCAGTAGTGCTCAGGTCTGGTAATTCACTCTCCTCCCTGGGAAGTGAGAAGATACACAGTGATCTCTGTGTAGAGGATTGCTTTGTCTCGAGTTTCAAATTCTACGTTGAAAGCGTCAAATAAGAAAACTGAACAAGTCTCTCTCCTGTTTTGGGCAGCTCAGTTGACTAGTATTTATTACAGTTTACTCTGTATTGTCTATGAACATTGAAGAATCTGACACAGGACTAAATATTAGAGTGGATTAATCACTAGAAACATGTTTCTGGAAACACTGCTGTAGTACTTGGCAGAGAATGGAGTCCATAAACTCCCCTCTTTACCTGATATGTTGTGGAGGTTGTAGAAATAAAAAAAGCAAAGGCTGGTAGCATGAACCACCTACTGGTGCTGAAAAGTTCAGCACAAATGTTTTATTTTTGACAAAGTTATAAATAGTCAAAACCAGACTAAAAAACAGTAGACGTCAGAAGCTGCAACATCAACTCCTTTCTCAGCTGAGCTGTGGTGGCTCGTGTAGCAACTCGGATCAGCAGAGGGTCTGTGTATACATTGAGGTGGAAGGTAGTAGACAAATAAAACCTGGTAATCAGACCCTGGAACAAGAAAAGTGCCTTGTGGGAATTGTAGAGAAGGGAGCTCTGCAGGAGCAGAACTTTACTTGTCTATTGATGCTGCAGAAGGGAAGGGAATTGCTCACCACATTTGACTTCTTAGAAAACATTTGCTTATATCGTTTCCCTCTGTACACTGCCTCGGCCCCTGTCAGCCTTTTCCTTCTCTTTTCCTAGGATTAAAAGGATCTGAGGTGCAGCTGATGGTGGGAAAGGGGAACAGATAGTGTATTTGTTTTGGAAAAGAATTTAGATTTTAAGGTGTTATAAAAATTGAAAAGTTGAATTTGAAAAATTTAAACAAAAAGTATTAATTGTTTTTTTTTCCTTTTAAAATGTTTGCATGGATTACATCTATAAAAGGAGATTTTAATGCTAAATCTTTTTTTTTTCTGAACAAGAAAGAAATTCTTTTAACTTTAGGATACTGAGAAAATTTCTTTTCCTGTATTTGCTTTGTATAAGCCTCCAAAATACATTCCTTAGATTCCATTGTCACTAAGTGGGTTGAAAGCTACTGGTTTCAGACAAGAGGTAATTCCATGTCCTGTGAAACTGCTTCAGTGGAAATAAGTAGACCTCAATTATAGAATGCTTATTTTGTCAAACGATTACATCACCAAGTGCTGTTACTACTGCACTGGCAGATTGCCCCCTTGTATATTATACGGCCTAGTATAACGCGTAGTGAAGTTAGTAGTGACACACTCTTAAGGGGAATGCATTAATAAATGTGGGGCATGATTTTGATTTTG
Organism: Ardeotis arabs; assembly: GCA_011801015.1. Classification (NCBI taxonomy): domain Eukaryota; kingdom Metazoa; phylum Chordata; class Aves; order Otidiformes; family Otididae; genus Ardeotis; species Ardeotis arabs. Next base: position 73,671 of record JAAGAY010138777.1, read on the forward strand.
GTACGCCTTGCCTATAAATTGTCCCTTTATGATTGTTATTTGCCTTCAGAAATTCTGTAACGTCCTAATCTCACACAGGTTTTGTTGGCTGCTTGCTTTATATGATTATTTTGAGAAAATATTTTGAAGTAAATAAATCGCAAGTTTAGATGGGTTCTTTTTTGAAATAGATAGCTGTCCAGGCAAGGGGTAGCAACATCATCAAAGTGATAATAAACCACTATGACTGAGGACATAATAGATATTTAGGGTTTCTACAGCCTATCCATATGTAGTGAGCGTGAGTTTAACAAGGCAAGGCTGTTCAATGTACTCGGAGCTAGCAGAGGGTATCTAGTGAGGCTATCCTTTACTGAAGTGCTTGATCCTCCTGAACAGCAAGGATATTAACTTAACTAATGATCCTTTAAATGGGTATGTAAAATATAATTTAAGCTACTTGCAACACGCAAAAGAGAGGCATCATTTGTTACTGCCAAGCTCACTGGCATGTGGAAATCCAAAAATCATTATCCTTGATAGAAATAGTTTAATACAGCAGGGAAGAGAACACATTATTTAGAGCAGTTAAATGACAATTGATGCAACTGCTGGCAAGATGCAGACAAATGAGTGTGATTTACCAAATGATAAATACTCCACTTAAAACTTATGCATGCAAAAAAATGGAAATCTTTCCTCATTATACTACGTATTTAACCTAGGAGACAAACTTTTGTAAACTGTACCATCCACCAACCCTTTTTTATAACTTTATTTCTAGAGGAGCCTCATTCTTTCTCTCTTGATGGAATGCCTTATATTGCATAAGGAGTAATGTACGGATTGCGTCGCTCATTCTGTAAGTGCAAAAATACATTAAGAAAGGAGGTTTACACACTGTTTTAACATTTACTAGCAGCATCCTACAGTCCTGTTCTAGGTGACGCCAGCCAGCTCTGACATCAGCTTCACCAGTGAACAAACCAGCTTTCATTCTTATGTATACAAAAATTAATTTACAAATCTCTGGAAGAGATTTTACAGTGAATGTAAATGTAATTTTAACTGTCTTAAAGGCTTCTTTTTACACTACAGCGGTAGTGTAAAGTGACATTAGGATAACTGAGAAGCAACTGGAGTCTGCTTCCCTAGAGCAAAGCTGTGTGTACTGCTCAGGGCAAGCTGGAGCAACAAACGCCTCGTTCAGTGCTGGGGCATAAAATTTATATTGGGAAGGGGGAAGATACATCAGTATATGCTCATCCTCTGTCTATTTATCTTTCTAGAAATGCAAAGAGGAAAAAAAACAAACACAAAATGTAAGAAACTCAAACACCACACACACACACAGAGCTATGCATTTCTGAGCAGAACTGACTATGTACTTGTCAAATGTGCTTTTTTGTGTCACTGAATTTCCTCTCAAAGGCAGGTTGCAGTGTCAGGTCTCTTACTGCGCCTGTCTCCTCTGGAACTTGTAATGGACATAGCTGTGTGATTTTAGGGACATCTCTCTGAACTTGCCAACGCTTTACCCATTGGTTTGGAGTGGCATTCCTGCATTGCACTAGCACAAGAAATCAACATCTGGCCTGTTGCTCCCCATCTCTGTTTTTATCCTCAATTATATAGTGGCAAATACTCAAATGTTTTAAACGTATATACTTGCCTGGGCATCTATAGAGATCTGTGTATTGTATGATATTTTGTCAGCTCTGATAGCGAGTGAAATACGACAACTGATTTTTGGCTGGCTGGCAGGTTTGCACGTATGAAGTCACTATCCTATTTAATTCTTATAATATTTTATTGCACTAATACATATGATAATTGTCAAATTGACACCATATGTGCCATTGCTAGGGGTTCTGTTTTACTTGAAAACTGTGTAGTAAAGTGGATGGTGTTTACATCCATACAGCAAAATAATTTTTGTAACTAAAAGTATTTTGTCCCCTATTAAATGACTGGAAGTAATGACACAGAATATAATGAAGAGCAAATAAAGGCAATTAAAGACCTTTTCTTGCTGACAGATTTTTCTGTTCGTTTGTACACAAAGTGTTTTGGGGTTATTTTTCCCTCTTATTGAATGTATTAGAGATTTTCTAAGTCCTTGGAGAAAATAGTTTGAATTTTCTTTAGAGCTATTGTGGGAGTTTATAAGTGAGCTCAATTTTTGCTCCACACCCCCCCTTCTCTCACACATAATTTCTCAAAAATATGATGAATAAATATTCCTCTAAATTGTGGGTTTTGTGAAAACAATAGACCATGGAAAATCTGATTTTAAAGCTTTTACTGGAAATCAAGGAAAAACTACATAAATACAAATAATGGATAAAGCACACTGCTGTTTCCTTGATATTTTGAAGCATTTAAGTAACTATGGTAAATCCAAAGCAAGTACATGTAAAATATCCAATGCTCTTTGTATCTGCAGAAAAACATATGACTCATTCTAGCTATATAATCTATTTAATGGATAGAATGAGAAAAGATTGAAAAAAGGCTCTTGACCTATACATATTTAATCTATCCTTATTTGCCATTACAATGGGCTACAGTTTTCAGGATGTGTCAGTAAGATTCTTATTACTTTGTCTGCAATTTTGTGAGTGTAATTGGGGTGCGAGTCGTTGTGTTTCGACATCCGACTACTCATCACAATTTGGAAGCTGTAGGTAAGAGCCCATAAATCAGATAGCTCATGCTAAAGATTTTTTCTAAGCACGTAAGTAGCTTAGAGCTCAAGTAATTTTAAAAGTTAATGAGCTCAAAGAGCATTTCTTTCAAAGATCCCTCCCTCAATGTCCAAACCAGTTGTGATATAATTTCTTTTAAATCTGAAAGTATTATTAATGCCTTAATCTTCTGCAGTCATTGTGGGTTGGGATTGACAATATCCAGAAAAATGTCACTTTGTATAGTATAAATAATCTGTTTCTTAAGATATTTGGAAAAGAGTGAGCTGGGAAAGTGAGGAATGTTCCACAGTTCACAATGTGCTGATCAAATGCTTGATCAGAGCATCTGAAGCAATGTAGAAATATAACACATTTGTTCTCAGGGACAGATGGTGAATATCAGAGAACTGAAGAAAGTAGACACAAGATTCAGGACTTTTTTAACCATCAAGTCTACCGCTGTAGAAATATTTTGTATTGCCTCAGTATGTAGTGCCATTTATTTTGCAAGTCCAACTTAAAAAAGGCTGAAGTATAAGTTGTTACGTGCATGTTTATTCATTTACAGAGACAAGGCTGTGCTGCTGAATTTGTCAGGATATTGCCTGCAGCTTTTGTGTAAATTGAATCAGACCAGAATGAACAGGGAGTAGTGTCTGATTGTCCCATAGCATAAATTTGCAAGAAACAGTATTCAGGAGTTGTAATACAACACTCATTTTCATCTCTCCTTCTGCTATAAATGCTGGGGTTGGTCACGGTGTTCACAATGTGAGTGTCTGCCCAGCTTCTGCTTCTTCCTCTCTCAAGCCCTCCCAAGTAATTTTGAAATGGTTCTTGTAGGTTTGTTGAAAATAAATGCCAGCCAAGGGATCTTGGTCTGCCAGTGTGGAGGGAGAGGCTGTGTGTAAGTCATGCACATCAGCTGCCATTGAAGCACACACCAGTTAGGTGATTCTTTTTTGGATAAGAGTGATTAACCGATGTAGTGAGAAAAGGATGGATAAGTTAAAAGAGGGGAAAAAAAAAAAAAGGGAGGAAAATGGCAATAATGTGTGTGATTCTACAGTTTGTGCTTATATTTACACTTTTGTTGTCTTCTGTTCTTTGAAGACATTTTTTATCTCAGAAGTATTTTGACCTAGAGTTTGAAAAAAAAAAAAAAAGATGTCAAATGATTTTATAATTATTATTCCTTTCTTTTTATAACAGTGCTTTTATCAAAATATCCCTGCTAGGAGCCTGGCATCTGTTCATTCCTTTTGTTATAGAGAAATGACACTGACATTTCAGATTGTTTTTTACGAATGGAATAGTATGAAAATTATTTAGAAGTAAGAACTGATACAAACATTACAATTAAAACACTATTTACTTGGAGATTGATTTTACTTGTCAGATTCTATTCCTTTCTCCCTTATTTAATCAAATTTACTTTTCAAGCTCTCTGAGTGGAAAGAGGTAGAAAGTGGCTGAAGTGGTAGAGAAATCTGCAAAGCTTCTTTAGAAATGTTTCTAGATGGAAAATAATATATTATCTACATTTTTTTACATTTTCTCTTGTACTGTATAACTAAATGGATTTTGTAATGTATTGCTCATGTAAGTTCATGGTTAAATCATATGCAGATTCAAGTAGAACTTTTGAATGTTTCCGTACCTGAGGGTAAAAGTGTACACAGTTTATGCAGGCTAAAATAGAACTACAACAACATATGGTCTGTCCTGGCCAAGCTCTGACAGTCCCCATGATCGTCTGGTTTTCTGTCACATCTAGATGAAAACTTTCAACCTTTCTTTATGTTTTCTGTATTAACTTCCAAAAAGTACTTATTCAATTTACTCAAGTAGTTCTTACCCAAAAAGTTGGATTTTGCAAGGACAAAATACATTTCAGTGAACTTTCTTCTGACAGTCGTAGTGAATACCTGAAAGCTAGGTCTATTTTAGGAAAGTAAATATTTCTATAAGCATTTCAAGGTACTTTTTTAATCACAAAGATGAGAAATATGTTGCTTGCTTTGAATGAAATTTAGGGTCTGCTTGGTCCTTAAACAAGTCAAAGTTTTCGTGCACATGAAAATACAGAAATACAGTCCTCTTTGAATACAGCAGGAACCTGTAAGAAAAAAGTGATTCAGAAAACAATGGGTTAAACCTACAGGAGATGGACTTCCCTAGAATCTCTTCAGATGCTGGATTTTTTTTTGTGATCTGAAAACAATAAAACCCCAACGTTTGAACTATCTTTTATTATGCTTTCACCGTCGAACTTTCTTTAGGAGCAAGTTTATGCTAGAGCAGTTGTCTCTTTACTTACTGCTCTGAGTCTGAGCAGGTTGACTGTTTTTAGGTTATGAAGAGTATGTTCTTTTACTGAGCGTGTCTTTCATTCATTTCTGGCAAAACTTTTAACACCTGTTTGTGAAATAAGAGCTTCTTACTTGAAACAACTGCATCTTGTTGTGGTATGTTGAACCTTGAGTTAAGTGAATGTTTTTCCATACAAGCTGAGGAAGGTGACAGACCGCTGTGCACAGTGGGAGCAAGGAGGCAGCTGTCTGGGGCTGAGCTGAGCTGTCCTGGAAGAGGGACGTGGGTACTTGCGTTCTGTAGCACTCTGTGAACCTTTCCAACTCTTGTTGTTTGCCTAAATGAAAGGATAAGATAGACTTATTTCATTAGACTGACTTTCTGAAAGGTGAACAGCTGAGGGAACCATAAACAAGTCACGTAGGGAAGCTAAGATACTGCAAGAACGGAAAATGGGTGATGTGAAAGGACGCCCAGTGGCAAACACTCATAGCCAACCTATGGTTCAGTCCAGCTATTTATTCACTGTTAAATGTTACTCTGTAATTACATTATAAATCCTGAGGGTTTTGGAATTCTATATTTATTTGGGGTTTTTTGTTTTGTTTTGTTTTGTTTTTTTTCAGATAATGGAAGATTAGCTATCTCAATTGGCTTTTTTCTAAGCTGGCATTTGAAAGTTGTGGTTTGTTTTTTTAATCTCTATATTCGCATAAGATGTGTGTATCTGAATTTAGGTGAAGGCTGTTCTATATATGTGCTAGTTAAATAATGGAACATTGAAACACCCTGCCAGGTTTTGGTATTCAGTGTAAATCATGAAGGTTACAGTGGGTGTACCTAAGGAAAAGAAAAACCAAACATTATACTTTCTCCTCCAGTTAACATAATTAGCAAGTTAATGCTTCTTCTAGTCTATGCTGTCTTCGTTCTGTTTGTGTAGACTGGTTAATAATTCAAAAGTAGAGAAGACCATGGCTATTATAGTCCTTTCCCACAAACTCAAGTGTGTAGCATCCATTTAAAATACACTGTCCACACAATTGACAGTCTCCGTGGCTTTCTGTAGAAGCCTCTTCCCTGCAACCCAGTGTCCTTGTTTCTACAGCAACTGTGAGTGTGGTTCAAGACACAGATGAAAAAAAGGCAAACTTCCTTGGCGCTTTGTGTTAGATGGTCAGGCACTAGTCCAGTTACAGCGACAGTGAGCAATACCTGTTCGTTGTGCAAATGTGAAAGATTTTCCTTGGGATATATCTATTATTGGTTCCTAAAATACCTATCTCATTCTCAACATAATTACTTATGAATAATTATTTATGGGGTAAGTATTTACTTACTCCAGTAAGAGTTTCTTACAAAGTACCATCTTGATAGGACAGGATACTGAAAACATTTAAGTAAGGTTTTACTAGTTGTGGTATCTTTTCCATTTTCATCTGTTATTTCATGAAAAAGTTCATTTACTGCAACACCAACTGTGATAAAATATTGCAGTGGCAACAAACAAGAAAAGTTTGTGTGAGTGTCTGTAGTAACAGAATAATACTTGTTGTAGATACTTGCCAATCAATTAAAGCACTGTTTTTTCTCCCTACTTTCTCACAGTTACTTGTGTACTTAATATTTCCTTTGTGTTCAATATATTGCAGAGGGAACAAGTGCAGTGAATTCTCTTGCCTCTGAAGATAAATAGAATGTATATTTTTGTATTACTTGCAATTAAAAAGATAAGTTAGGATTTTGTATGTGGAAAACTTTATTTAGATCATATACTACGACATACATTGTTACCTACAAAATTGATCTTTATTTTTTCTGGTGGTCATGGAACTTCTCTTAAGAGTAGGCAAAGTGGGTTACTAAATCAAAGTATATTAGCTAATTGTGAATAAAGTAAAAATAAAAAGAATGGTGAGGAAATTGCATATGCTCAATTAAAATAGAACATTTAACAGTCAATGACACATGCTCTTAAAATATTATGGATGTGATGGAGATGCTTGAAATGTTATTAGATTAGAAATTCATACTTTTAATATTGTGTGTAGAAGTTACTTGGGTTTTTTTTCTTAGTTATGTGACTCTTGAAAGCATGTATTCACATGAGTAAATTCCTGATTTGTTAGAGTTTCAGATATGGCATAGTACACATAAAGATGAGCGCTCTTTGTTTTAGCGTAGCATAGAAATTTTTCTGAAGCCACTTTCCACAAAATGTTAAGCAGTTGCCATAATAACGTTGTCGTACAAGCTTGGCTATGAAAGCTGAAAAAGGACATTGATAAATAATGCTTCAAAAATTCATTTAGAAGTACCCCACAGTGGAAAATGAAAGCATTTTACTTTTTACATAAGAGATGGGTAAAGTAAACTGTGATTTCCCCTCTCTTGTTTTCTCTTGCTTCTCTTGCCTTTGAGTATTTATTTTGTGTAGTCCTCCATTGACATGAACAGAATTTGCCATAGAACCTGGAAAGTATAGACAGAGATCAAATATTTGCAGTAGTTAATAAACAGTTCTGCTGTTTAGTAATCTCATTGGAAAACCATTGACTGTCAAGATGGACTCAGAAAACCTTTTGGGTGACCCTGCATTGAAATAATAGCAGAGGTGTGATAAAGCCATTTTAAGTGTCAGGTCTGAAAGTCTAAATTCAATTAATAATCCTGAAAAAAAAGTCGCAAGGAAAGCCTAGCTCAGAGTCTGAGAACGGGTGAAAATAAGAAAACTGTTGGTGAAACTGGAGCTGCTGCTGCCTGCTGCAGTAAACTGTTCAGCTTTTCTGGCTTCAGAGATTCCCAGTAGGATTCTGTAGACATCCGACTGGAGGTTGGAGGGTGATACAGGATGACAGAACAAGAAAATAAAAAATTACTAGCAAGTTTCTGAGAACATCTTTAAACCATATAAGCCATTTTAGAGTCTTGGGGTTTTTGTTCTTTTTCTATATTCATGGGTAGGTGACAGATTTTTTTTTTTTTTTTTTTTTTGGAATGGTTCAAAATGTACCCATCAGGTCAATAAATTTTGACATGTCTTTACACCTGAGTAGTGTGAAATCACAGCTGAAGAGCTGATCATATGGCTTTTGTGAAGGCAGAGAAGTTAACACAAAACATATTCTTATCACCCCCAGCAAATATTTATTGTTTAGTTAAGGATTAAAATATGGACACATTGAATCTGTCCCTGGAGTCTGGCTTTGGAAAGCTGCAGTTGCTGAACTGCCATTTGTATTCTAATCAAAATTGTCTGCTTTAGGGAAGATCAATTAAGAGTCACCTTCCTCCAAGAGTCTGGAGGCATTTTTTGTAAATTAAACAAGTTTCCAAATACCACTTTGAAGTAGGCAGAATAATACCTCTGCTACAAGTGAGGAAAGTGACACTTCAGTCACACACCTTGCTCAAAGTCAACCAGTTAAATTGGTGACATTGCTCATTAACAAATTACCAGTTCTTTGTTACTGCGTCCATTGGATCACAAAGTCTCCAGAAATTTCCTCAGTATCCCATGAAAATCAAATTTTCTTTCTTTTAAATCTCTTCTTACTATAGGTGGCCAATGCTTCCATTAATGTCAACAGCTCTGGTTTTTAACTGCTTTTTCTTGTTGAATTATTCTGCCTGACCTATTGGTGTATGAGAATTTACCCAACCGCCCTCTTCAAGTTCTGTGAAACATTTAGGTAACTCACCTGTCAAACCTTTCAGAGGGTTTTCCTGGCAAACCAATAGAAAGTCTAAAGACTTTATGGTCCTCTAATTGTTCTTTTTAATTTTTATACCCTGGTAAATTATGTCTGGCAAAATCTGGCCATTGAGTTGGCTAATATAGAAGAGAGAAATTCCTGGCCACACTTGTTTTCTGCTGTTGACAGGTGACGCTGCACTCATTTTGGCACTATTTATTAGCAGTAGTTTTTGTTTTTCCTTACTTTAGTCATCCTTTCATTTCTTTGCTTGACACTCTTTCAAAACTGTGACACCGTATCTCTGGCTGACAGGACAGGTGAGGTTTGGTCCTTGAGGAATACTTCTTCCTGCCTCGACAGAGGAGCGTGGCTAGCAGTCCGCCTCTGGAGAGGCTGAACATATCCTGTCTGGGATGTGCTTAGCCTTTGCTGACCAGGCAGACCCCCGCAAGCCCAGGTGGGCATACGGGTGACAGTGTATTACCCTCTCGGTGCTCTCCTCGGCTCCAGTCTGTTGTCCCGTTTTCAGAAGCAGCAGAATATTATTTCCATGTATGAAGGATCAGAGATTGTGTCCTTTTTACTGAAAAGTTGAGTTATTTAAAATATCATTTGAGTTCAATTTGAACACTTGCTTTTATAAACTTGACAGTATTACCTATTGTAACTGAAACTGTTGCGTTGGGATTTATGAAAACTAAGCTCAGTCCTTGCCTGAGCCTATTTCAGTAGATTGATTGGCCATATTGTTATTTAGCATCTGATAGAGCACGGAAGAATATTAGGCATGAAACATTAATCAGGAAATTATGCATTGCCTTCACAATTAGTGTGCAACTGGACTTTACTTCGTAACATTGTATTAGCTCTTAACATGCAAATTATTGTAGGTAATTACCTCATTTTTCAGTGGCCATTTGATGGATTGAAGTTTCATGCAGAATATTCAGTGTAATTTAAAATCTTGCTATGATTTGCTTCTTTACTTTTTCAGAGGAATCTTAGTTTTCTTTATCGTACAACAGGCATGAAGAGCCTACGGCACTGTAAAATCCAATGTACAAAGTTCAATTTTTCAGTTCTTTTAACTCTAACTAGAGCTGGCAATTTGGTCAAATGTTACAGTAAAGATGTCTCCAGCTGCAGTATGTTTAAAAAAAAAAAAAAAAGAATTGCCTGTGATACTATTTATAGCACACAAGTCAAGCTGCCTTTGCTATCTGCTTAAAACAAAACTGAAATACAATATGTTCTAACATACTGTCCTTTTTATTCTGTAAAATATGAATGTATTGTATTCTGTAATCAGTGATCAATCAAGTAATATATTTCAAAAGTAATAATAGAATTATATGATTAAATGTTTAAGTAATTCAGTTTTAAATTTAACAGTCCTGGGTGCTTTTTTTTTTTTTTTTGTGTGTGTATCTAAGATGTATACAGTTTCACATTACTACAAGTCAGGAAGGTGTTATCATTACAAATATAATATAATTGAAGGTCTCTGGCAT
>JAAGAY010138778.1:0-10083 GCA_011801015.1 Ardeotis arabs
TGTACAGCACATCGCACAGCTGAGCCATAGGCTGTAATACAGTTCTAGCACAACAATGGCATGCAAGGTAAAAAAAAAAAAAGTTTTCTGGAAATTCCTTGCTCTATTTTCCCATTCAGCTTCATTCACATGACTTCCGTGCCTGCATCTTGAGAGGATTAAAGGCCATACCCCTAAAATGTCAATCTTCAGCCAGAATAGCTAAGAGCACCCTGTCCCAGGTGACCTGTACTTTCATGGTAAGAGCTTTCATAAGTAAGTGCTTTCATAAGTAAGTGCCTTCATATGTAATCTCCAACATGCTGGATAAACAATCTAAATTTCTCTGTCCAAGATAACAGTTGAGAGTGGATGAAAACGTCCCAGCATTAGAGGTATGTCACATTAGTATGTGAGCCAAGCGATCAGCTCCTGAACATGGTTGATGGCTATGATGAATTCTGGCTGGAAGGAGGTCTTCCTCCTGCAGTCACAGTAATTGTCTGTGTCTCTGAGAAGGTGGGGGGTTAGGGTACAATCCTTTTTTAGAAATAGCTTGTGGTGTAATATTCCCAAATAAAATTGTTAGTAATCCCAAGTTCTCTTATGATATACCCTGGAGCTCAACATGGGTTTTAAAACCTTCCTGTGTAAACATTTGGGCAGTTTTCAATGCAGTTCTTGCAATAGACCCTGAATACCTTGCTTAAGGTCATGAACAGTGAAAGGTGACAAATTGCTGAACAGTTGAGCTGTAACAAAGTATTTTTGAGGATATTGCCTGTAAGGTACATAACTGGTCAAGGCAGAACAGCAATATAGACCCAGGCAAAATATGGAATATTTCAGCTTTTCAGTAGGGCTAGATTAGCAGTGCATTTGTGCAGTTCTGCTAGCTCCCGTACACTCTTAAGCTTGTTCAGAGCTAGCTGTGCATGACATAGCATTGCAGGAATAACCTTAATATATGTTTGTTTCCATTCTACATCTGTAAAATGGGCTACCTGGACTTCCTAGCCTTATGCAGATAGCAGACCAACAATAGTGGAGGACAGATTTTGAAAAGAGAATGCTTTCTATCTGACATGATGACAACAAAAGCCCTACATAAACCTTGACAGGGAAATAAATTGGTGCACAGTAAAATTCAGCCTCCCTCTGGAGAGATAACATGCTTAGAAATGCCATTTGTGCTCACTGCTCTCCTTAAAATAACTTGGAAACCTCATGTGATGGAGAAGCTGACTCCCTCTCAGGTTCTGGAAACTAGTTGCAGCGATTAATTCTTTACAGGCTGCATAATTTAGAGCCAATTAAGTCAGCCTGAGAGTTTATTCAAACCTTGTGAATTTTTACAAATATCAGGTGCATCAGTAGCGTGGGTTTAAAAGCACATTTCAACACTGACAAATGTGTTCCTGTACTGTTACAGCCATAAGCATGGGTCTGAGACAGGAGACAAAGTCCTCTACAAAGACCTCGTCTTTATTCACAAGAGCGCAGATGGGGGAGAAGTGAGGCGCAGAAGATGAGTATCAGTGAAAGCAAGTTGAGTTGGCAACGGTAGATGTTTTTGTGTATCAAAGTAGTAGTGAACAACTTCATTTTGAAGACAATTTTGGCCTTCCTCTGCTCTGACAATGAAAATAGAAAGCACAAGAAGAAAGTGAAAAAAAAGTCTGCAGCTTTCCCAGTCTTGCTTTCCAGGACAAATGCCCTGAGACAAATTTTTGAAGATGAGCTTCATGTGTAACAGAGACTATTGTCGTTTTTGGAAAAGTTTTCCCATTTCTTCCAAGGACTGGGTTATGTTATCTGCTGAGCCTTCCTAGCACTTGTTAACCTGCTGATTCTCTGCTGATATTGTGTCTGTTTGTCCAGCTCTGAATGGGGTGGATAGATTTGTCCTGGTGGTGGAAAGGTTCACGTTCATGCACATTCATCTAGACCTGATAGTGAACTTTTTTCCTCTCACTAAATATACAGTAATGCATATCAAACAATATAACTGGGCACTTTTCTTTCCAATGAATGTTCAGACAAAGGAAATTAAGACTCTAGTGATGAGTTGAGACATATTTTCCCAAAAGGTCTCTTGTACCTCCCTGGGTAAACCAACCTTTCTAGCATAGAGTTTTCCTTTCCTTGTAACTCACCAGCACATGCAAATGGTGATGCCAGTCCTGCTGTGTGATAACCAAATATGACCCTAACTGGGCGGCAGAAGAGTCTCACACCAAGGAGATCTTTAGAGTAACTTCAGTGCCTGCATCTCTGATATATGCCCTAGGAGAAAAAGGAAGAGAGGACACCAGATAATCACTTACTTGCCAATTCAAGTGGTGTCACATCACACTCAAAATCAGTAACTATCCCATTTCACTTGTAAGATTCAATACAAAATCAAATAGAACATCTCCGTCTCGTCTCATTTTTCTAATGCATTCAGATTCTGTTTTCATTATAAGAATGCTAGCACAAAAGTGACAATTCCTGCTATTTGCCTATGTTAAAGCCAAAGTAGCCCATCTAGTTTATTTGTACAGTTTACTAACATTCCTGTGAGTAATAGCTTTGATTTCGCAAAGATCAGCTAGGAAGTGATAATTGAAAAGCCATAACTTTTTATGGATCCTTGCCACAAGGAACATACACACTAATAATACAAGTTGGGTTTTTTTTTCTTAAGTTGCTGCTCCTTTGTACAGCAATTTCCCTAACCAAAGTGCAGTGTACACTGCAGAATTTACTTAGTGAAAAAAGTACAGCATTTTGGATACCTCCATCACAAAAACATTTTTGATCTTCCCTTTCATCAAAAACAGCTTGAATGCAGCAGGAAACCTGCGGCACTCTGTTTCTTGTTTAAAAATGTATGAGTAGTTTGATTAATAGTTCCATCTACTAGATGAATTGAAAAGAGGATTTTCCTGGGATTGTACCAAGTGCAGAAGGCTGCTGAAATTCTTCAAGAGGGGACTGTTTTGCTCCACATATATTTTCTTAATTAAAAGATCACTACAATCACTGACATTAAAGCAAATTGTGTTGAATTTCTGTTTTGTTTCAGAGGATGGATAGATGGGTTTTACTCCTGCTGTCTCACAGTTTCAGATTTTCCCAGAGCTTTCTAATGACTCCAGTGGGCATTCCTAAATTGTCCCTTTGAGATGTTTCTCAAGATCAGCTTTTTTTTCCCTCCCCTGAACAGATAGCAAATCTGGAAACAAGTCCCAGTTGGGGAATGCCAGAGCATCATCTGGAAGAGAAGGATCCCCAAGTGCCCAAGTGTTTAATGGGGTGTTTATATACCACTAGACACATCTGCACCAGCCTCGGGCTCTCAAAGCTCTCCTTGGGCTGCTTGCAGCAGCTCTGTGAGTCTCAATCTGGGTAAAGGGTTGACGGATGCAGGAGCAAGCTGTGCTCCCAGCTGTTCCTGACACCATTGCATAGGGGCAATGTTGGCAGGGGTAAGACTTACCCACCTGTCCCAGTTCATGACTTAGTGAGGATTGCCTCTGACTGGGTTGAACTTAAGACTTTCCTGATGTCTGAGCAAAGACAGCCTTGGCAGTGGCCCCTGCCCAGACCTGTCCTGGCCAGTCTCAAGGCTGCTCATTTATGGCTGACATGAACCTTTAAGAAATTTCCCAGTACCTGGAACAAAGGATGAGCTTTGTTTTGTGTAAGGTGAAGCAAAGGTGCTCTGTAACCAACACACCGTGGGCTGCTGAAAAATGTGAGGCTGTAGCTCAGAATGAATATACAATGCTGACAAAAACAACTGGACAGGTCTCACTTTTATAGGAGGAAAACTCTGAAAATGCAGTGACGAAGACCAGATTTACATCTGTATCAGCTTCCTCTTGCTTTTTATCTTAATCAAAATCAAAAGTGTGATAGTTATATTGCACTGTAAGTGCATTTCATATCATTCCTGTCCTAAAGAATACCCAATGTAATTATAATCCTGGTTGGATCATCAAAGTAGATCATCTTGCTGTATCTGAAAAAAATCATCTTTGTCCATCTTATATTCATAGCTTTACTTCACCTTGTTCCTGGAGAAAGTTTTTGTAAAGAGTGGAGTTAAGTATCTCTCCAAAAGTAGTTGGGAATTCTCAGAGATACAAGGGAAACCAGGAGCTAAAATTGCTAACTCAAATATTCTGAGTGCAAATATTAACTGTAGTTCTCCAGTGAATTCTCTGATTTTGTTAGCTGCAGAAAACAGATGTATGAACAGATACAGTATTCAGATAATCCTTTTATTAGAGTGTAGAAAATATTTTACTTTTTGTTTCAGATTGTTTCTATCTCATTACCATAACTTCTGCCCCATAAGAACTGTATTTAATATCCCCAAATCCAATTTGCTTTTTTCCAAATCTGATCACATAGTATGTATTTTGCACAGAATTTAGCTAATTTCCTAACAATTAATTAACTTGACTTAAAAATCAGAACAATTTCACGTCTGGCTATGATATATTTGCTTGGAGCCCTTACAGATATCAAATCACTGAACTTTTAGTAGAGGCTTAGGGAATTAAATATGTTTGTCAAGCACTTTATTTGTCTGTATTTGCCACATGCACACACACAAACACACAAACTCACACTCACATAATGCACATTCTTATTCTTTCTGTTTGCAACTCAATTTCCTATTCTTCCCTTCTTTCATGATTACTAGTGATCTCATTGAAATAAAGGTCTATCATTGTGCATGTCAGTCAACACACTACCTGACATCGTTTATATCCATTGTACTCTGTTGGAGAGCAGAAACCTTCACAACAGTATTCTAAAACAAAAATTGTGACATTTTCGTGAATTGCACATACAAGGAAATATGCAGCTGAATGGTCCCATCAGCAAACTGGAAAGAGATTGAGTCATTAGTCACAGCCTGCCTCTGGGTTTTTCTTCCACATAGCCTGAGTGAATGCAGTACATATTTCCTGGTTATCAGCCAACACTTTGTAGAAAAAAAAGATAGCCTAGAATAACTGATTACCTCAATTCCAGACCCCCTGTGCTAGGAACAGGGTGGGTGTTTCAGAAGTTTTACCTTTAGCCAATTGCTCATGGGTTGACAAGATACTTCACAGGCACCCAGAATTTTTCTCAGGTTTCCCTTAGTAAAAATAAAGGATTCACTTCGCTGTCTTTAGCAAATACATCCTCCTATGCACAAAGCTATGTGGCAGATGCTGCTGTTCAGGAAGAGATGGAACTTTAGATATATAATTTATGAAGTACTTCTGGCACAGGGGTTATAAATATTTAGTGCATTGGGTGCACACTGTACGTTATGTGACCTGCATCCACATGAGGCAAAGCAGCCCAGCCTTTGGACTTCAGACACTGAAGGTCTCAGCGCCTTCTGAGCTGAACTCCTGTCAGAAAGACTTTATGCAAGATGTATCCCTTTCTCAACTTGACTCCCTAAACTATTAAGCATTTAATTAAACTTTTTATTTATTTATTGAGCACTTCCAAGACACAGGAATGAGAAGATTCACTAACCAGTAAATAATATAATCCCTACAAGATAGAGTATCCAGAATTGCAAAGTACTTTTAGGTGTTATTTATTTATTTATTTACTTATTTATGCTCTGTAAGGATGAATCTGTTCAATAGAGTTAATTACTGCACTCTCCTCTGACAGTTTCCTCATCAGTATCTTGCTGATCTGATACGGATGAGCTCAGAAATCCAAGCAATGACCCTGACCAACAAGCTGCTGGTGCTAAAATATGGAAATGTGTTCCGGCACACATTCAGGCTATGGCAACAAACAGGACAATGGCCACTGCTGCAGGAGAAAGGGCTGGAAACCAGCTTTCCAAAAGATGTGATGCTTTGAAGTCGCACATTTATACTGCAAGTTCAGACACCTTGAGGAATATCACATGCTGTAGCAGGATTGAATGCCCTGGCAGGTGTCAGGGTATCTTGTGAGAAAAGCACCCTGCATCTTCCTTCCCCACGTCAGCATGTGGCAACGCAGAAAGAGGCTGGTTCTTTGTAATGATGATGTTCTAAGATGACCGGCTGATGTAGAAGAAAAGCAAGCATAGCACAGGGGATCCAATGGAAGGGCCATCAAAGCTTTCCAGGGCTTTGATCAGCTTCCTGCTGCTGGCCTTCTGAGTATCAGTTTGAACCTTTCACACTTACACCTTCCAAAAAGGCCTCAGCCAATGCATTCGTTACAATTTTATGTAACTTGCAGGAGGATCGTGTAAGTTCTATACATGCATGATTTTTATATACCTTGATAGCTCTGTAAATAACTTACCATTCCCAGTGGAAAAGTGTGGCATCTGGTAACACTCTTAAGTAAAAAATAAACCATTTGTTGACAAAATACAAACACACACTACACAGCATTTCACACTCTGAAGGGAATTCAGACTTCAGGAGAAAGTCACTGATGGTTTTCAAAGCTGGGAATGCCAAGGCTGTGCTTTTGTTTTTTAAACATAAAGCAGGTGTAACGCTGCACTCATAATTCGCACTCCCACTGCAGCAGCCCTACCAAAATGACAACATCCTTCTTTCGCTCTAAGCACATGTGAAGGAAGATACTTTAGAACTTGTTTGGCAATCATTTGAGTGGTAGGGCTGCTCAAAACTAGTGAGAGTCCTGAGTCATGTATTTCTGTGCTTTTCCAATTTGCTTCTTTTTCAAAAGACAATAAAAGCAACAAAAGCAAAACTAGCTTACTGTAAATAACTGGTTCCTTGTGATGGTGCTTTGCTGAAATACTTTCTTCAAAAAGTCTTTTTCACCCCCTGGAAATATTGTGCTAGCTTCCTTGTGCCAGTAAGGCAGATGCCTCATGAAGGACATGAGGACTAAAATTTCAATGCAGCAATTCATTTACATATCAGTCATTGAAATATTAACATGGGAGCTTTTCTACTGAATTGCTCCCCAGCGGCACTATGCACACTTGTTCATTAAACCACCTTCTTTGTCACAGTGAGATGTTGCAGTCATGATGGTTTTCCACAATGTAGACATTTGTTTCCCTCTTAAACAGTAGTGTCAACCAAGGATATTGATCAGCAGTACTATAGAGCAACGACAGAAACACTTCTGATTTCATGTATGAATGTTGTTTCTAAGATATCACCTGTAGATATTGTCTCACATGCTGGAATGCAATTCACTTCTTATGAACATAAGCAAGGACTGAAGGCAAAGGCTCAACCTTGAGAAGGATCCTAGTGATAGAAAATAATAATGATCTGATGAGGACTTCCTCTTGGATTATTTTGACATCCAGTTTTTCTGCAAGTCATTCTTGCATTCTTCTTGGGCATTAAGTTTGAAAGTCATAGTCAACTGCTTTTTTAGATTCTAATCCACTTCCCATTAAAATTAAACTAAAATCTTAATTTCAGACTACTGATTTAAATTTTATTAAATATTGAAATTGGAATATATAATCTTTATTTTACAAACAGTACTAGTTTGTTAAAAATTGGTGATGGTTGGACTGGATGATCTTTTAGGTCTTTTCCAATCTTGATAATTCTGTGATTCTGTGATTCTGTGAAATGCGTATAGGAACTTAAGTTTGTTTTAACATTTAAAATTACTCTGAGATAGTGTAAAAAAAATGGTAGTTTATGAACTACCCTTTTACATAAATGCCATTATAAATAACCAAAATGTGAAATATTCATATACTTCATTTATAATAGTAATCCTTTACAGGTTAATTTTATTGAAATTTGAGCTATGATAATCCCATCATATAATAACAATATACAAGTGTTTCATTTATGTGGTTATTCTAATAATAATAATACAAAACAGGGGGAGACAACATACAGTGGAGGACAGAGAAGTATTGTTATGCATTTTGTTTATAAATACATTTTAAAGATGAAATAAAATGTTAAATATTGAAATCTCTAGAATGACACCAGTATATAAAATGCTGTATATTGATTTGATAAAACCTGGGATCTACACAGCCACTTCATAATAATTTTTAATACTTTTAGTAACTTAAATAATAACACTTTAAATATTTGCAGGAATCTACTCTTGAACTGGAGTTATGGTAGTTCTCATGTAGATTGCTCTTGTGATATTAAATATCTCAATTTGTGAATTAAAACCAAGCTGCCCCATGATTAATCCAAATTAAACTGTACACCAACAGACATTTCTCATTTCTTTCTCCTTATATTTCTCCTCTTGTTGTTTCCTCTAAATATACTGGGGGATATTTGGAGTACGTAGTGCTGCTTTGTTGAAGCAACCACAGACCACAAGCAAAAGGAACAGCAGAGATCATTAACCCTCAGGAACAGAATCAGAAAAAAAAAGCAAGGAAGGCAAGACTTTGCCTCACGCTTCCCCAGATGTTGGTTTTGGTTTTTTTTTCCCAGAGAGTATAATAATTGTCAGTTTTCCAAGAGCCTGTAGCAGGAAGCTTTTCCAAACATCTGTCTGTTGTGGTTGTTTTAATTTGATGTATCTGTCAGAGAGATGATGTCACTGACATCATTTTATGAAACCACAATGAACATGGAACTGGTTTGCTTAAAAGTGACAGACAGCACATGACCTTGGCATGGAGGTCGGTTTATGTTGTTGATTTAGTATAACGAGTTCCTTCTGTGTTTAGTAATTAATATCTCCTGAGTCAAGTGCCTCATGTCATTGCGCTAATAAATCTCATCCTGTGCAGAAAGAAGTTGAATTTTCTGATGTGAGCGTGCTGCTGAATTTATATGTACAAAAAGCAATACCTCTCTATTCCCTTTCAGGGAATTAAATAATTCAGTGACATATTCTGTCTTTTCTAAGGTTTATGTGACAGCTCTCTTCAGATTGCCAGAACCTGAGTTAAATTCCATGGGGCCAAAACCTGTACGTTATCATGAAAATACATTTTTAATCTGTCACTTAAATCCAAATATGAAATGCTTTCCAGACATGACAAGCATTTGGACTCTTATTATCACTCTTCTTTGAAATCAGTCAGTTTTCAAGCATCACTTGACAATAAATTACCTGAGAACACAAACCATTGCTGTGTATACCTAACCACTCAAAATTAGCAAGTAATTTCTAAAGGGAAACTGCTAATTCTGCCCTCTCACTCCAGGTAACCTCGGTGGCTGTAGAATTATATTGTTACCATTGATTACCACAGCAACAACATGGCAATTTGTAGCAGATCAAATGTCTGCTGAAAATAGCATCCTGCTGCTCTCCATGGGAAGGACTTGGATATTCTGCAGTGGCACTGCTCTTGGTCTTAGTCCAGCGGGATGAGGATCAGATGACTGTACTATCTTCTCCATTCTTTCCCACAGGTGCCTTCCCACTCTACTCTTTTAGCTCAGTGAATTTTTCAGTTAGTAGAAGTAGCAGTGCTGCAAGACACTATTGGTTTGGATTGCTCTGAGAAAGCATACTTGACTGGAGGGTAATCCAAAGCCTTCTGAAACTTTTTCATACTTTCTTTCTTTTCCTTTGTATGTTCATCAGTCTTTTACTGAAAGCCGTAACTCTTTTTTTTTTCTTAGAGAATCTATATTTTGTTACTTATTTGCTGCTATTTGATATCATACCCTTTGACTATTAAAAAAAAATCCCATAAATATCCATTATCTGTTCATACCAAAGTAGCTATACATAAACAGGGTAAACATAAAAATCAGAGTAAATATATAAATCAAGGTAAACGTAATTATGATCTATATAAAGGACAAAAGGATCTTGCAAGATCCAGTGGCACTGCAGCTGCCATATGTACGGTAGGGCATACGTGCCTCCGTATGTGAAGCAGGGCTTATGTGAAACCAGAAGGTGCTAATGGGCAGGAATCATAGAATTATAGAATAGTTTGGGTTGGAAGGGACCTTTAAAGGTCATCTAGTCCAACTCCCCTGCAAGGAGGAGGGACATCTTCAACCAGATCAGGTTGCTCAGAGCCCTGTCCAACTTGACATCTACCATACAGAAGTAAAACTGTTTTCCTTTTGCATGTGTGTCTGAAAGCTAGAATCCAAACAGAGCAAAGGGAGATCTTTTAATCTTTAGAAAACAATGTTCAGGTCT